>VWZS01008558.1:891065-1003469 GCA_013397075.1 Rhabdornis inornatus
AAACTAACTTTCTTCAATTGGTTTTTCACGCTGTCAATAATCAAACCAGCTTCCAATTGGTCACTATCCACTCCCAGGGGAGTACTCACAGAGAAAACTCCTCTTTGAGTTTTTCCTCTCCAGGTCAAACTACGACAGTTAGCATTGCCCTTTAGCTTCAAGTCTTCTGTGGCATTTTCCTTCTTATGTACTTAAAGAATAAATCACCCTTTTTGGTCTTTCCTTTTGAGTCTATTAACCAAACCAAGCCCTTATAAACTCCTTTGAAGGGATGAGCTTTCCATTTTCTAGCCATTGTAGCAATCCATTTATTTTCCTGCCTAGCTTTAAGATCATTCTTAAAATTTGGGTATCCAGAAATATACAGAATCATAGTTCTCAAAAATTTAGCATGAATCTACAGTTTTTCTTGTCAAACCCTAACACCTTCTGTCATCAAAATTTAATAAAAATTCCATGAATTTTAATATCATTCTGAACAAGATGAGAACTACCAATCATGGATTTACAGACTTCAGTTTTGGACCCAATAGTACAGAGTGTGTCAATCTAACAGATCTTGTTATCTCAATGTACAGACACATTAAAAATTTCTCACCTCTAATGCAAACAGCTACCTCAATAAATCCTAGTTTCCCAAACTTTAATCTATACTGTAAGAAAAGAATATTTTTAGACTGGAAACTGATGAGGTGAACTGAAAACTGAGATTTACTGTTAGGGTAGGATGGATGTCAGAAGAAACAGAAAGATGCTTTGTGTAACTCATCAAAGATGGCTGTATTTTGATTTTTATAATTTCCCCATCAATACTGCCTTGAGAACCCCATCTCCTTTCAAGGTTTTCTTTTCTCAAAGTGCATTACATACAAGAAAAAAAAAAAAGGCAATTAATTACATTCAAAAATTTCCACCTGTTATTTCTTATGCATGTCCTCCTGGAAAAAAAAGAGGATTATGCCCAATGGCCATCTTGGCTCAAGCCAAGATTATAGAGGTGTAATCAGACTGCATCAAACTGGATGACTGAAATTATTAAATGCCTAAATTTTTGAAGGAAAAGAAATAATTCAATTTTCAAAAGGACATTTTCTTCAGTGTTTCCTAGGAAAGTTCTACAATATCAAGGAACTGTAAAATTCTAGAATACACTAAATAAGCATATTTTGTTGACTTCTTCATTTATAAAGGAAAATGCTTATAAGAAACAACTTCACTGAAACATAAATCTATGAGTCTTATTTTGTTTGTTTTTCAGTAAATACAAATTAATAATGGAATATCAATATTAGGAGTGACAGTCCAGCAGTAACTGAAAATGGGATTTTTTTCCCCTTAGGGCTCAAAGAAAAAATTATTCACTGATAATTTCTACAGAAAAAGCTATGGCATGAACCTCGGTCATATTACATTTTATTGCAAAGGAAAGAAGCTGTGAACTCCAGAAATCATTCAAAATCTAACAAAATATTCTGTCACTGTCACATCACCAATGATAGATGCAGCCAGAGGCCAAAGGCTGCAGCTCTAAGGGAATTGCAGGTGAAAATATCCTACCTAAGAACTGAGATACCATCACTGTAAACTCCCTGTAATTGCCCCAAAGGAGCACCTTTGAACTGAATTACTAGAGGGCAGAAGGAAAAAAAACGTGCTGTATTTCCAAACAAGCAAGTTTTTCTAGAAAGTCTAAAGTAAAACACATATATCCTTCTTGCTGAAGAATATAATGCTTAATATTATTGTAAGGTTCTTTGGGAACGGATGGTGCTCCTCCATAAGAAGGAAAAAAAGAAGAGGGAAAGAAACACAAAAGACAGTGTGACTATTTCTCTCATATTGTCCTTTTCCAGGAATTATGTACAGATTTCTATGGGGACACATCTAGGAGTATTCTCCTAGACGTATAAAGAAACATGAAAGCACATGGCAAATTTTAGCTTCCATTTCATCTCTCACTTTGATAAAAGCAAGTACAAGGCTAAACCTGAATTACTTGCTGAAAAGAATTTACTTTGCTATTTTCTTTACTGTTAGGACTTTTCAGGGATGCTCACCAGAAAATAAAATTTTAGAAAATACAGTAGCTTTAATGGAAGTAAATATGTAAGAACCTTCTCAAGTTGTTTTCATCAGAAAAAAACATCTTGGACTTCGATTAAAAGATAAGGCTACAACTAATAAATATGAATATTTCAAAACAGAAACAGTCAATAACAATGCCTACAACATGAGGGAGCAATGATGTAAAAGAAAGGCTGCTGACAGAAAAATATTATTGTTTTCAAAATATTCCCAGTTCTGGGAAGCAGAGCTGGTTTATTTGCTGAGGAATTTTGTGTATAGCTACAAACAATTCACCCAGGTGAGTGGGCTTTCAGGTACCTTGCACTAATCCAGAAGGTAAAATATAGAAGACAGGAGATTATGGATTTGTAGCATCTCTTCCTATCCCTTTACTAAATTGCTTTGGGATCTTTGGCAAGTTGCTAAATCACCCTGCGCTGTACAATTCCCATGGAGTAGGAAGCGTAGCATGGGCACAGACATCTGTTGATGAAATACTAGAGATAACTGCAGCATCTCAGGTGGATTATTGGCTCATTTACCTTTACATAGCAGCCTTAGAAGAGAGATGTCTTTGGCGACCAGAGCAAAGATGGTGCCAGTAAAAATTACAAACTCATTTTCAAAGAGCTTCTGCTCTGGCAGAGCAGTGCTAAGATACTGTATTTCAAAAATTAATACCTAAATTTTACAAACTTAAAAGCACCATAATAACCCCTTAAACAGACAAAGCAAGATAGCACATATGCTAGTGCAGGGCCTTCAGACAGCCACCCAGTCCTCTTGGTGCAGAGCACACTGCTGACTATTTTTAAACTGCTGCCATTTCAAGGCTAAGCAATAACTTGCAAGTTATTCTGAACTCAGAACTCTTGCAAGACACAATCCTGCAGAACCCTTGATGTTCATAGTTTCAAATTGTTTCAAAATTATGTTATGTAGAAGAAACACATGAAGATATACTTCATGACAGACACACAAAAAATGTATATTGACTTGACAAAGATACTTTATGGTAAACTTCACCCTCCCTTTCAGATATATACTGAATACACTCACTGGGACAGGATGAATTTTTAGCACCTTTGAAGATTATGTTATAATGCTAGACAAACCCATCTTATGGCTGATAGACACAGCACTTTTTAAATGGTCAGCACAGTTGCTGTTAGAAAAAGTGGGGTTAACTCCCACACCTCTTGTGACCGTCCTCTTGGAAGCTACAATAGGTAATGAGAAATGTCAAGTCCCAAGATCAATGAAATTTCAGGCTCTAGGGAAAAAACCAGGAATAGCATTGATCCTTTTAAAGAACACCAGTCAGAGGGTGAATGCAATATATTGCATGGAGAGGCTCAAGAGGATAAGTGGCCAGGTCCAACATACTTACCTGACAAAAAATTCAATCAGCCTTTAGCACAAGCTGCCTACCCTTCCTTTCTTTCATGCAGGAGTCTGATTCCAATTAAAGTGTGCAAATTAATTTTTATCACTTCCAAATTAG
This sequence comes from Rhabdornis inornatus, assembly GCA_013397075.1. Taxonomy (NCBI): domain Eukaryota; kingdom Metazoa; phylum Chordata; class Aves; order Passeriformes; family Rhabdornithidae; genus Rhabdornis; species Rhabdornis inornatus. Next base: position 894,637 of record VWZS01008558.1, read on the forward strand.
TTTCTGAATTTGTGTCTGTTTCAGATGAAAGCATCTGTCCCTCACTTTTCTGCAATTCTATCATCCACTTTGGTATATTGGTTCAAAGACTCTGAGCTAATTCTCATTTTCAAAGTCACTTGTTTAAAAGAGACATTCAATAAAGTAATCATAAAATATAAAAATAAAACAGCTATAATGATACATGTTGAACTCCAGGGCATATCATGTACTTTCTCTGCTCCTTTTTGTGATGACTAATACAGTTGCCATGTGAGAAGAAATTTGTATACAAATTAGCACACAGCTAAAACAAATCCCTATATATCTTAAGAGAAGAAAAATCAAAACACAAATTGTCAAACTCCATCAGAACAATTTTTCTATTTAGTCTTTGAGAACTCCAAAGATTTACATTTCCCATATCACTTCAAACAAATAAAATAAGCAAACGATGTCCTTTGCATTTGCCGTGTCTTACTAAGAGAAAACAGATACCTGTCACTGTTCTCACAACTGCAGCAGATTTATACAATGTGGTCATCAACTTAATAAGGTGCAGATTCAGATTAGCTATTGCAGATGGGCAATTTTGGTTTAGAAAGTAGATATCTGACTCTGGCAATAGGACTAAGCTTCATTCAGTTCAGTGTTTTTCCAAAAGGTGGTACTTCAGTAAGCAAGGATAAAGAAACAAAGGGAAGTTCAAACATACATAAACCCTGCATTCAACTGCCCTTCAGCCTACAGGAAATCATGTCACATCCCTTACTTTCCAGAAGTATTCCCAAACACCAACCTCTAGTCTAACAGGACCTCCAACACCACCACTGCTGGAGCTTAGCAATGGCATGGCCATGAAACCAATGTTGAACCAGAAAAAGTACAAACAGGGACAAGATTTGCCCTACATGCTGCTGGTGAAGGTATGTAGCATACCACTCCTGATTTCTTGATTTATTTCTAGCCAATCATCATGACATGCAACATGCATAAATATGAGCATAGAAAAAAATTATGCTTCTACCAAATCTGGAGGTTCTCAGGGGCCCATCCTATATTAACTTATAGCTGATAGTCAGCACATGCTTGTGAATATGGGAATGAGGGCTTTAAACCCTCCGGTCTCTAGAGGTCAAGGATGTAGTCCCCTACTTCCTGGACACTCTAACCAGAAGATTTCCTACAAGCTGTTTCAGAGAACTATGGAAAACATTGCATTTAAAACCTGGTAAAACTTCACTCTTCTCACGGGGATTGTGAGAGGCGTCAAGAAATTGTGCCAAGTGCAAACTAAACCAGAAACTAGTTTTTGACACTTACTGTAGAATAGAAATGACAACTTAATACATGTATTGATTGAAAAAAATATTTCAAAATTATAAAATTAAGCTTATCATACTTTCATAGGCAAGCTTTCAACTACTGAGCTAGATCAATCACTTGCATCTTTTCTCAATTCCTTTAAACAAGAGCTGGTTCTGTATTTCCCACAGACACAGCTGAGGTGACCCACTGAACATACACCTGTACAGGTATTTCAGCAGAAGGTTCAACATAAACTAAAGTTCCTATTGGCAACTGGATGTATTGAAGCTGAAATTGATAATTAACTGCCTTTCAGCTTAAAAGATGATTATAAAGTCAAACATCTAACCCAGAAAATTACTGTACCTGACATTTTTCTTTGAGTTCTGTACCTTCTTATATCCTGTGGTATAAAACACCTTATCTATGTCTCCAGATGACATCTTTTAAAAAAAAAATCCTTTTTTTCCCCCTGAAAATATCATCTACATCTTTCTGGAAATTCATTCTAAAGATGTTAAGTTATTGGATTTGATCTACATTGATCGTATCACCTTCATTTTTCCTACAAGGTAAATCCTAACCTTCTAACAGCAGCTATAGGAGAGTAGATTAGGAAATATTTCTTTATTACTTCAGTGGCTTTAACGATGTAAAACTTCAAACATTTTCATAAGGATTGTTGAGAATGCTTCACTCTTGGAAATCAGTTTAAAGGGAATCTTAGTCATATGACAGCTATCATATGTCAGTTTGTGGTAGAAAGCAGAAACTAGTAGTCATTACTTCAGCAGAAATACTTAGTAATGGTAGAAGTTTTTAAAGGCCCCTTTTTTAAAGGCCCTTTGTTTTTGTGATCTATCCCCATTAATGTATGTTCATGAAAAGTCAAAGTAGCTGTTAACAATTATATGTTTCCAAAACATATAGTTCTGGTTATAGTACAGTACTAGTATCCATGGTGCTTCAATCCAATGAACAGACAGAAATAATAGAAATGCCATCACTCTTCCTCAGCATGAGTCTTCAACCTGTCTTTGACGCGAATATTAAAAAATCTTGTCAATATATTTCAAAGCTACCACAGTGGTCTTGGGTACTTAGTCTTCTTGAGTTCTGTTACCTGTGCCTGTAGGATTTCATTTGACTGAACATGACTATCTGCAGCACAGTCTCCTATCAATATGACCATAAGGCCATTTCTTCAGCAAAACAGTGCCTTATCCATGTAGAGGTAGAGACAGAGAGCAAGTCATATGAGTAATTTTGGTTTTCATTTATTTCTGTCAGCCAGGTCATATCCTTCCTTTCATAAAGTTAAAGACCTCCAATGCAGACAATTCCAAAATTATACAGATAAGACATTAAATCTGAGGTACCAAAAAGTACCACTTTTGTGCATTCAGATATGCAAGTGATGACAGAATAATACCACTAAAATAATTCTACCTGGAAAAGAATTGAAGCAGTTTGTATCAGCCAGAAAGAAGATGCTAATTGCAAGGCTGTCCAAGCCCCTCGTAATCAAAGGAGGTAAGGGGAAAGTCTTACAGTTTTTCTCTTTAATGAGAGTAGAAACCTCTTTTAATTTTTCTCGTAACATAGAAATGGCTAATACTTTATATGAATCACACAGGCATTCAAAGAAGAAAAATGGCATCCATCTAAACAGACTGCTAAGACATGAAAATCCTTGTCAGACTGAATTTATCCATATTGGAGAATTGCATACTAAAAAGTCATGGAATATAGGCGAAAATTAGAGAAATTTTGTTATTGGAACACAATTTTATTTTTCCCCTCTATTCACTCTGCTATGAAAGCAAATAAAATCTGGTGAGAAAGCAAGACTTTTATCTGTCTCCCTTTTACTCTGCTTAGGGACAAATGGAAAAAAAAAATAAAAATTCAATAAAAAGTTTCCTGCTGCAAAATTAACTAAATATTTATTTTGAAATAAATAAAACACTTTTCTACCAGCCTTTCAGTTGAAGAAATACGTTTGCCTAGATGTCTGTAACTGACAGTACTGCCTCAAGTCAGTATTTGAATCAGAGATCAAAACTGATAGCGACAGATTCTTCCATTTTTATCCAAAGAAAAAACCCTTCTGTTGAAAACTATGATTAGAAATCAGAAACTTCTTTAAGTGAAATGGATTTAGTGTTGTATAAAACAGTTCTAGTATATGGATAAATGCTGCTCTTTAGCTGCAGCCATATCTCTGGCTTGGGTGATGGGATCTTTAAATTAGTGGTGCACTTTAAGCGCCCTTTTATATAAATTAATATTATTATTGTGTCCCCCTCACTCTGCAAAGTACTGATAGTCCCATGCAAATGAAATCTAAACTTTTCCTGACATTTTATCTCTTTCTATTTTTCTTCAGTCAGATTGATTCCCCAAACTATAGAAAGACCTTTCTCAAGAGAGTCTCATTTAATTCCATGGCATGTGAGACATTCCATTTTTGAAAAGGCAAACAGCTGATATAGGGTGCTGCAGCATAAAAGGAGTAAGTTAAAATGCCAAAAAATATTTCCAGGGAAAGGCAAGTCAAAATATAGTGATATATGTCCTGTCACTTAAAGGCCACTACCATCTTGTTCTAGTTTATGATGACATGATTCTGTAAGTGATAAAGGCAATTACAAACTTAGGAACTATACTCCCATCCTATTATCTCTTAACATGGAGAGAGTGTTTAAACATTTTTTTGGCTAGCAACCAATGCACTGCTTAGCATGTGGTGCTCTTCTTATACCAACTTTCAACCTGTAGGCAAAGTTCCTGATGTATTTGGTGATAAGCTTCTTTCTGAAGCTGAAACAGGGAACGTTAAAACAAATAGGTGTAACAGAAGACCTCTGAGAGAGGTGTTATTTAAAGGATACTTACTGCTGTTTGGATTGTCACCTATGATATGATGTCGGCCACTCCAGTACCAAAGCAGCAATGTAGCATCGCGAGACCCAGACACGATGTAGCAATCGCCCCCGATGTAGGATTCCGACCTGGCAAGGCAAGTCACGACATCCCAGTGGCCAAACACAATCTGAGTTAATTTTCCTGGTGGGAATGCAAAGTCATACAAATTCAGTTTTCTAAGGTACTTGCAGCATTTAGAAATCACTAACTATATGATTAATACTCAGCTCAAATGTAACTTTCGTCTCATGTCCCATAATTAAAGTTCACTAAATGCTACAAGAAGATTAAAAAATCACAAAGAATAAACTTTTTTTTCCACCTTTTTTTTGTTCCTATTGAAGGCTGTGCTCTGTGTCAATCCATAGTCTAACCCTTATCTCTGAAAATCAAGGCAGTGCTGCAGTCACTGAATATTAAATGGAGTTACAGCTCCATCAGTATTTAAGCAATGGCATTAGAACAGTACTTATGAATTTCATGAGTGATACACATAAGACTTCACATGAACTTTTCCCTAATTGTGCTACATTATTATTTTAAAAATGTATATTTGTTCTATGTTAATGTCAAACTAAGGTTTACTGTGATTATCACCTCCGCCTTTCTATTATTACAATTTGTTTTTAGCAATATACTGAGTGATACTAGGCTAAGTAATCAGACAAAGCAACAAAATTGGTTCCTGTAGCAGGATATTCTACCTAATTCATTACAACCTGAAATAAATAGAGCTAGAAATAATAGATCTATGAAAATATTGTAACAAAAAGTTTGGTTGATCCTTTTGATATGATACATTTCATGAAAACAACTATGGTTTTCAAAAGTTAAACTAGAGAACAAGAAAGCCGTATTTGAGGTCACCTGTTTCTGTGGAATAAACTCGAAAGCTCTTGTCCCAGAAACCACAGATAAGAATGTAGCGATTATCTGCCGTGACCACGAAGCAATGTGCATTGATCTGGATGCTCTGATCCACAAGGTCTGTGATCTGACGTTTGTTCACACCAGAGTTATTGGCTGTAACGAAATGCAAAACACATTTTACATGTAAGCCATTCCAACACCTTCCTGTCATCCATTTACAGGAGAAAATGAATACATTTAACTTTCAATGAACTGTGAATTTGTTGTTGAGTAAGCATTTTGAATATGAACATTTAGAGCTGTCTATATGCGTGTCAGAAATACAAAATTATTGTGAGATTTCTAGTTCCCCTCTGAATAAGAGATAAGATTTTACAGGAGATGACAATTTCTTATAAGCTGCTCGATGCACTGCATAATATGTGGTAATAATTGTAGTGCTCTGCAGAAGTAGTCCCCCAAACAATTTGAACCAGGGGAAAGTGGCAGAAGTCCATATAAAATATGAAATCAATATTAAGAATACTGCAGAGAGCCAACTCTTGGTGGTTGTTATCTCTTCTACAGAAAATAGCTTGTATTGCCTGGCCTTGACAACCCCATACCTCCAGATGCTTAACCAGATTAAAGACACAAGGACTCAACCAACGAATGAGGGGAGACCTCATTGTGGTCTTCAGCATCCTCACAAGGGGAAGTGGAAGAGCAGGTACTGATCTCTTTACTCTAGTGACCAGGGACAGGACATAAGAAGTCTCAAAGATGAGTTAGGGGATGTTTGGGTTGGATATTAGGACAATGTTTTTTATCCAGAGGGTCTTTGAGCACTGGAATAGGCTCCCCAGGGAAGTGGTAACAGAACAAGCCTGACAGAGCTCAAGAAGAGTTTGGACAATGCTCTCAGCCACATGGTGTGACTCTTGGGGAAGTCCTGCACAGAACCAGGAGTTGGACTTGATGCTCCTGATGGGTCCCTTCCAACTCAGCATATTTTATGATTCCAGAATCTATTCAAACCTAATGCGATTTTCCAGTAGAGGAAAAGGAAGTCTTATAATCTGCTCCTCAAGCAGGGACTCAGGCCACAGACAGTATTTTTAAAAGAGGCAATGACACCTAGAAACTCCTCTGGATAGAGAGAAAAGGTTAATGTAGAATCCCACCAACCCAACTGCCAAACAGAGCTGTTTAGAAGGATACTAATGACTGGGAGACCTCTGCTAATGTGCTTTGTCCTCCCTGTGACACAACAGACAAGATATGGCAACACCATAAAAGTGTGTTCCATCTCAATACTAACTTTCTGAAACTTAAGTATATAATCTAAGTTAATTCTACCCACTCCATCCAGTCTCACTGGAGAAGAAGACATTTTTTCACATGACAAGCCATCTCACACTACAATAGCTGTCTAAGTGCTAGACAGCTCCAGAAGAGTTTGTCTTTCTACAGTAGTTATGGAGGGAATCTTGACAACTAACTTCAGTTACCCAAAGCTAGGGAGGGAAAAATCACTCTGAAAAATATGTTTCTCCTAACATAAGAACAAAACTTAATGCAGATAATAATCTGATTTTTTCCCTTTCTTTTTGCTATTCTACTTAAACTGCTCACAACTGCATGAAATAAGAGATTCAACCAAACCCCCCCAACTCCATTCTATTTTAAAATTGCTTGTAGAAGTTAATATCATGTTCATATACATTCTAAGAACACATGTTTAAATTACCAGACCCTCTATGTCCACCAGCTGAAAGATAATGAATAGCAAATTACTCAAATTTCCAAAACAGACGGGCGCAACAGTTGTGCCTCAGCTTGTGAGAGAAAAAACTAGAGAAAACCACTGTCATGATATGAGATCAAATGAAGCACACTGAATGAGAAAGGTAACTCTCCTGAGGTACTTCTATCTAAATCTTTTGAACATGAATATTGACACAGACAAAAATGGAACTTTATATCTGGCTACATTTAAAAATGTATTTTTTTCTCATCACTGCTGCAAACTTGCCCCTAAGAACCTTCCTTATCCCCAATATCTGTTTCAAACTATTGAACTCCCTCCCCCCCCAAATCAAATAAGTGCAATTAATGAAAATTTATGATCATTAGGAAGTCCTGTATTCTATACATAACAATTTAAGCAGATGCTATTTCTCAAATAATTCAGTTTCTCAAAAATTCTGAATTTTAAAAAATACTATCAATTTAAAATCTAATCTTTTCATTATTAAATTAGCATTGCCAACTAAATCCAAATCCTAAAGTGAATGAAAATAAAGGGTTCTGCATCTACACTCATAAACACAGTGCTGGCTGTAAAAAAAAAATACACTAACTCCACAGGACCCTCATGTTCCATTTTATTAATGTGACCTGATAAGAGAGCAGAATTATAGATATGGGCTGACAAGGTAACTGACTTAATTGGTTGTTTCTTAAATACCAGTTGCTGGTGATGTTAATAACAAATAGCACTCATGTAATTCATTCAGCATCAATAGCTAATGCTTTAGTTCTTCAGGACTGACAAGAATAAATATTTTCCTATTTTCTGTGTTAAATGAAGCAGAACATACAAATATAACTTAATCAATAACTCCTGAAAATGCCAATTTCAAATATATTGCTACATTTTCATCTTGACATACCAATCAATGGATCCATTTCAATTGGAAGATGATGGGCTTGATCCAAGGAATATCCTGGGGCTCCCCGAAGGCCTACATATGAAAGGAAGAATAAAGCACATAGAAACCTTTTCGACATGACTTCTCTAGGTCTAAAAGTTCATTATTGGATTATTATATATTTTTAGAAAGTAACTTTTTACTATTTGCTTTATTATTAAGATTTCTTCCTCTATGCTACACAAATATGCATTTGTTAATTCTTCCTTTATGTAAAAGTAACTATAAATGTAGAAGAGTCAACTTCATCACAACTTTTGCAGCCACACACATTCATTTAAAATAGCATAAGAGTTTTTTTTTTAACTTTTGAGCAGAGATCTTAGCACAGAAAAAGAAGTTAATTAGATTAAACATTGTTACGAGTTTCTTACATATGTAAGAAACTTGTATGTGACAGAAACTTGGATCTTTCTGTGGATTTATCCAAAATTTTTAGATGTAAAACTGTAGGCTGCAGCAAATGTGCCACAATTATTCCTGTTAATTCTATTCTGAAGAGTCCTTAAGATGTTCAAATGTGCATCAGGGGCTGCAAATTTAATGTTATCTGCTCTCAGAGCATTGCATTGGGTCTTCTGAGCACCTTCCCTGGTGTATAAATCAAATAGTCACTACTGAAAACGTAATTTTTGTCAAGAACTGCCACTTTGCACAAGAATACCCTCTATAATAGGACATACAGATTTCTGATGAATAAAGCCCATTTTCTACCAGTGCAGTAGACAGCTGGAAGAGGTAAAAGAAAAGGTAGCTCTGCCATTTTCAGAAAGACACTGCTCCGAGAACTTCTCCTTCCCTTCTTTCTGTCTCTTCTTTCAAAACCCAAGCAGTTTGGGACAGATCTTTACTGGTATTAACTTAGATTAAGTCACTTCTATTATGAGATGTCTATGTATATGCCTCCTGCTATTTATTAATTCCAAAGCTCTACATACATTCCACAACAAGTGGTCTGTGCACACATTTCTGTAGATAAACTTATCTTTTAAACTAGAGTTATGCTTTATTAAAATAATATGATGACAATAGTAGGAAATTGATACCCTCCTGCAAAATAAACAACATTGCCAAGCAGAATGTAAAAGTTAAGAAAATCATTACAATGAGGTTTGATTCTCTAAACAGTTTCATTTTCCTCTCTTTCTATTATATTTATAAAGTATTCCTTTTTCTTTTTTTTTTTTTTTTTCTTTTTTGCAATTTAACCCAGAGGTTTACAAATGGTGTGAAATTTAATTTTTGTTTGATTCATGCCTTGAATTCTAAATGTTTGCAACATGACTTATGTTTTACAAGAGTACAGAGGAAAACTTAAAACCTTACTGTCATATGCATCATGAAGACCAACAAAGCTTCATCTAAACTAAAGGACTTCAAATTTTTAGGGAAACCCTTGAACTCCAACATACTGCAATATCAATGAGATTAATTCCTTCATAGTAAAGTACGGGCAGGTATTTTGGGTTCTCTTGACTTGACAATCTGGATGAGAAAGGGATACTCCAGAACTAAATAAGCTTCCTCAAACAGAGGAGACATGAATGATGATGGGTATAGAGTATTTGGACAGAATACCTGAAAAATTGAGGGAAAATAATTAGGAATTAGCCAATCAATGTTAGTCAAAGGTGTATTAAAACAACACAGGACAGTTTCTGCACTTCTGAATCATTCCTGACATTGGAATCTTCCATTGAGGACATTGTCACGAAATACTTTAAAAAATGTTTGTTTGTTTTTTTTCCCCTCTAGACTTTTACCTTTTGTTTTAAAGAAATGGGAAAAAACATTTTTCACATGTAATGTAGTTGTACCTGATGGAGTCTTATAAATATTTCCAGATATTGCAGCATAAGGGCTATCGCTGCAGGAAACTACCTGAGAAAAATCCAACCTGTTTGCTCCCTCATTTACTTCATGGCCCCATCACCTATTTAGGGATGCCTGGAACAGCCTTAGCACCTGCATGTCCAGGTGACATGGACAGTCCTTATGGCAATATGCAGAGGTGAGCAGAGGGGCTGGAAGGGAATTTTGGGATGGGTCTCTTGGATGGGCTTTTGTGAGGGAATGGGGAAACCTCTCAGAATAGTTCAATGCCCAGCTGCTTAGGCTTGCTTAGGGTCCCAGATAATCCAGCAGTGACCCAGGGGAAGGCTTATGACAAGATCCTGAAATCTCTCTCAAGCAGCAGGTAGGGATATATACTCTCTAGCATGCCAGTATGTGTTCCTGAAACCTGGGACATATTAATATTTGCTGTATCAAGACCAACAGCAGTCTCCTGAAAAGCATTATATCAAAGACTGATCCTGAAGGAACTACAAATCAATTGGCTGCCATGGTGATGTGCTGCTGTTAAGGAGAGTGTTTCTAGGAATGACACCAGAGAAAACAGAAGCTGTGATTATTTGACACAAATCAGAAGAAACCATAAATTTTGGTGCACAGGCAGGCATGTGAGCTAAATTGCACTCAAAGCTGCATTGTTTAGGTCTTCAGATTTGAATGAAGTGTGCCTGTGAGGACCTACCTACTGTGTTGTGCCACCGATTGACTGCAAACAGCCTGCTGCAAGTGACAGTCACCACGGCAGGGATGGTCAGGTGGGGCAGCGTGTTGGCTGCCACGTGTGTGACAGGGGAATTGGATGGGAACTTCAGCACCATGATGACATCCTGCTGCATCTGATCTTTAAACATGAGGGGGCTCTGTGGAAGGAAACACTGTTGAGTAGAAAGGAGAAGAGAGTAGAAGAAAACAGAAGGGATAACACAATTAGTGAGGAGGTCTGAGGGATAACGAGGTTAAAAAAGAGCAGGCAAGCATGTGCACATACAGGGAAAACAACACTACCTGTGTATCTACTCTAGCGATGGAGGAGAGCAAGATCACAAGCTATTATTGGAACATTACACGAGGATAAATAGAGAATAGGTATGGTAAGGGTTATCATTATAGGGTACAAAATTATCATTAGCATTAATTAGCGTACAGTAAAATGTAAAATTATTCAGTAGTTAATAAATTAATACATAATAAATATTAATTCTATAAACTACAACAGTTGAAAAAAGAAATTTTAAGAATTACTCAAAAACTCACAGATATTTTTCTTAATGAATTCGTCATATGAAATACAGCACTTCCAAACATAGGCAAATTAATTCTATGTAAAGCATATGCTTATTAGGGAGTCTGCAACCTAATAAGGTTATAATACCCTAAGCCTGTTTCATGATTCTACAAATGACACAATTGTTTGTACATGGACAAGGATAGCTATTGAGTACTGGTTTCAAGGAGGTTTTTTCAGCCTCTGTTATAACAAAATGAACTATTTCTAAAAGGTCAAATATTCCTTTCTGCTTATCACCTTGAATTATTAAAAATATATTATCCATATCTTAAGAATGTAAAATAAATATTACCTAATTTTGACTTGTACACACTTAAAATAATACAACCACTTCCAGATCAATTTCCACTTTCACAGTGTACAGCTAAACAGAGAGATTTCCTTATAGACAGATAAAATGATTGAAACTACTGCATGTATTATTGTTGATTTACAAAGCTTAAAGAAAAGTCTAGCTCTAAGCATTTTATCAAAGACACTGAGGGGCACAGAAATCTGTCTTGTTCAGTCTAGATATTTCATAAAATCCTTTGTGAGAAGCATAGAGAAGAATGTGATGGAAGTGAATTTTGGAGTTTGAATTGAAACTCAAAATATACATTTCATTCTCCCGGAGGAATGGGCAGGAGGATTCCAGTGTGATTTGAACTCCAATACTTCATTTTTGTCAAGCAGACATTGCCCATAAATCAGCCTTGAACAGTGCATCCTTTAAAACAGGACAACATACTCTAAGGAAAGCCTGCAATCATTCCCACTACTTGCAGAAACATGACTGCAAATATGTATTTATCAAGTTTATATTTTTTAAGATGGAGCCTTCTTATACCATATTAGTAAGGAAAATCCAGGACTATAGGAAGCTAAAGCTAGTCACACCTCCAGCTTGCACTGCTAGAGCCCTGTGATTTGTTGCTACCCAAAGCAAGCATGGCTGCATGGGCAATGGGGGGCATTAAAAGTGTTGCTTTAATGAATACTTCATGACCTACAAGGGCTCCTAAGGTTCAAAGGGAATGCATTCCCAGCCAGCAGTGCATTCTCACCAGGTGCATGGCAGAGCTCCGAGGTGGATGGGGCTCAATGAGCAACTGCGATGGCGTCTGTCCAAAGTTCTGTATCTGCGCCTCCATGGCCTGCGGGCAAAGGAGAGGGACTGTCAGGAGCAATATGCATCAAGGAGAGAGGTCAACACACTGTGTGACAATGCAGGCATATCCCAAGTCAGCCATGAAAAAAGTCCAGAAAATTCACCCGGTGCTCTCCTCCCAGGCTGCAGACTCATCCAAGTGTTAGTATTTTGTAGACAAGCTTTGCTTCTCCTTTCAAGCATGCTTCAGTTAACCAACTAACCATTCTCATCTCCAGCAACTGGCATTACATGTGAAAATGTTAACCTGTGAGGACATGCAGTTCAGGTCTTGAGAGAGCTTTTGGGGGGGTTTTGCACTAAAAAGGACATATATACCTTAATAAAGTCCTTTGTAAGGAGGAAAGTATGAGGATCTCTAATAAAATAAGCCTCTGGAATCTTAAAATGGGGGAAAGAAAAGAAAACTGAGAAACAAAATGTACGCATTAAATACAATTTAAAAAAGTATTATTTCAACAACATTAGTAGGTGAAAAGAAAAAAATGCCAGAATCAAATCCTGTCAGTCACATTAAGAATAATGTAGAAATCTTTCCAATTTGCATACATTTACTGAATATTTATTTCATCCTTAATTTTATTGCACTTTTTCATGGGCTTTCAGGCTTCACAGGTTAGAAATGAAAACTTTGCAATTTAAATGCTTCTTTAATACAAGTCTAATTTCAGAATAAATCTTGACAAATTCTACAGGTAGCAGAATAAAGCACATATACTGAAATTCTTCGGCTACTCAAACAGTTCATTCAAACAAAAATATATCTAAGATATATTCTTTAAAAATTTGGCAGAAGATTGCTACTTGTAGAAACAATACTGTTAGAGATACTCCTTATTTTTCAGACAGGTATTATTTTATTTGACCTTGTAAAATTGAGAATAAAGCATTCCTAGCAAACTAAACTGTCAGATTTTGAAATGCATAGTGCATTACGTACCTATATATATACTGCAGCCTGAACTACTGACCCTTAATATTTTTCTTGTGAGCTTTATGAATTTTTCATTGGCTATACAGAATTAACATGAAAACCCACCAAAAATATTACTATCTTGGTAAATTTTGTTATTTCTTTCAGACATAAAACAGTAAGAAGCACCATAAATACTTCAGGATACAGGAGAATGCTTTTAATGTACATATTTTGTCATTCCTACAAGCCAATCTGTGCTTTACTCCACAGCTTACATCTAATAGCAGATGTCAGAGAGAGACTTCCTAACAGGTCACTGATGTCCACCACCCTTAATGCCCTGGACTGACAGGTATATAATGGAATACCACAAACAAACATTTGCTGAAAAAGAAACTTAATGCAAAGTCCAGTCAAGCAGCTGAAGGACTTTCAATGGATGGTATCCCCAGCATATTTGATGCTGTAATTATACCAGTACAGGTGAATTCTGGTTTGTTGACTAATTCAGAGTGAACTTCAGCCTCTGAGGCACAGAGTGTTTCTCGGGAACTTGTGAGAATCTCAGGGTTTATTAACATCATTTAATAATGAATTAATTTTAAATCACAGATGACTTTTATTCAAAACCAACACATTTGTATGGGCATATGTGTATATATCCATACAGCAGCTATCTATATATACCATACAAGCAGTAGCTCTTTACACAATGTGTAAATACCTTCACTCATGCAGACATTTTTTATACAGGAATAGAGAATTCACTTCAAGTCACATAAAGATATTATTTTCTATTGCATTCAGTACTTCAGAACTGATTTGCCAGGTGAGAAGAAGGAAAATGAATTATACTTCTTTGTGAATTTCATTTTCAAAATTACAACACTAATATTAACAATATCAGTATGTATCTCCATAATATATACTCCAACACATATCTGTTGATATTTTCAGAAAAGTAATTTCCATTTTTCATTTTTTTTCAAATAATTATCAAGGTTAATTAAATTCTAATTTTTGAAAGAATTCTGTGTTGAAAAAAGAGTGTGAAGTGTATTTGGCAGCAATAATGAAAGAAACCCAGATCTTCCTCTCCTACCCTTTATAGTCATCCTTTAAATGATACTTACGTTCTCTCACAGGAACACTGAAATGAATTATTCATTTTTTTCAATGCAGTCCAGTTCTAATTTACACATTTACTTTCATGTTGTCCAGTCTTGGCAAATTCTGATTGTCTGTAAATTCTGCACAAATAAATTTTGCTGGCTTTCCCTCTCAGTTCAAGTTGATTTATAGAGGCAATAGAGGAGGAGAAAGAGAAGCAGAATACAATAACAAACTCACATGAATTTTTCAGATTATGAGGAATGGACACTCAAAATGTAATGATCAAAAGCAGCTGTTATCTTACAGCTGAAGATGTGCTGGTAAATGCTCACATACTCTACACTCCCATAATTTTAAAACATTTAAGTTGATGTCAAGTCCGTTTGCAACCAGAAGAAATGCAGAACCAAGACCTTGATATTCAGGGAATATTGAATAATTTTGCTTGCTTGCATTGACAAGACAACTGCCTGTCCCACACCCTATGGATAGTAATGTTATCCTTTTCAGCCAAAATACTATTTGTAAAACTGACACCTCTTAGAAGCCTTAAAGAAACTGAACAATGCTTATTAAAAAATACCCATAACATTCAGCTACTGCACTGAGACCACTGCTGTGCACAGCTACCACTTGTATCGTTCTCTGGAGCTCACAATACTCACAAAGGACAGAAAAACCTTGTCAAAACTTAACACAGAAGATAAACATAAGCACACAGAGATAAAGTGACTGGCCCAAGGGTATTTCTAATGCTGCCTCCTATCAGATAACTTGACACAAAATGAAAAGCAGGTACAAAACAGATCTGTGAATAATACATTGATTTGTTTACAAGAGAACTCTGGCTGTATCTAAAACTAATCTGAAAACTGGTAAGTGTACACCACGGTTTTACTGGAGCTGTAAATCATCAAACTTTAGATTTATTCATTGGTCTTAAACATTTTGTTCTAATTAATCAATTCCTTTTCTCCCATCAGATCTTGAGTATTGTGTGCAAAGTGTAACACCACTCCCTGGGACACACACAGTCTAGTCAATTTAATACAAATTTTAATAAAATTAAGTTTATTCTCATTTCATCTTCAAATGGCTTTCATGCAGAAACAATATAAGCTCAGAATTCAGTGGCTGCCAGATTTAAAGCTTTCAGAAGAGAAAAATGGCAATTATATTAGTTTTCTCTTCCTCAATAAGGTGTTGCAGAAAAGCTATTTAGTGAGCTGATTTGAGATTCCCTACTGTTTTTAATACACATAAAATGAGATTTGTACTCCAGACACTTCAGGGAGTATCTGTTAGGATATGATCATGTATTCAGAAAAATAAAATGGCTCTTAGCATATTATTTGATAATAATAGGTCAGAATGAGGAAAAAAAATCTGCAAACTTGCTGGCAACTGCAAGTTTAAAATTAGTCGATCTCACACAAGCTAATTTATACACTCAAACAAAATACAACTTCATGGAACTTAATAATGGTCATTTAAAAGTAATATAAAAAAATATATATTATATATTTGCATACATTTTGGTCAAGAAATCAATATATCAGACAATCAAATCTTATGAATAATATGATGATCAATATCCTCAGTGTATTTTGCTCAAACAAAATAATTTATTGGTTTCCAATTTTTGTGCTTAAGGGTAGACTGCACATTCACAAGGTCACTGGGATGCTGCCCTGCACCCTGGAGGATGAGGCCTTAGTGTCACTTTCCCATGGAATGAAGAGTTCAATACATCTGCTTTGCTCATAATTCAGTCTACTGAAGTATTTGGGTTTATTTCTTAATTCTAATTGAAATAAATACTAGTATGTTACTAAATAATCCATGAACTCTGCCTCTTTAGGTGTAAGAATTACTTTTAGTGGTCAAAGGCAATGCCTCCACCAGGAAGAAGTGAAACAACAGAAACAGAGATGTACAGCAAAAGAGTTGTGAAGAGGAGAAAAGAGAAGAGAAGAGAAGAGAAGAGAAGAGAAGAGAAGAGAAGAGAAGAGAAGAGAAGAGAAGAGAAGAGAAGAGAAGAGAAGAGAAGAGAAGAGAAGAGAAGAGAAGAGAAGAGAAGAATATTCTTTTCAGTTAAAAGAGACCTCCAATGATCACCCTGATCAACATCTGACTGCTGAGCAAAAGCTAAAGTATGTTGTTAAGGGCACTGTCCAAAAGCCCCTTAAGCACTCCCAGGCTCAGGGCAGCAACCATATCCCTTGAAGCCTGTTCCAGTGGTTGATCAATCTCTCAGTATAGAAATGCCTCCTATTGTCCAGCCCATATTTTCCCACATGCAGCTTTGAATTATTCACATGTTCTATCACTGTTCTATCACCAAGGAGAAGAAGCCCTGCTCAATACATGCCCACAGCAGGGTTTTCCCACCAGGCTGGCTCCACTGGGGGCTGCAGACCGCAACAGTGACTGAGCTCTGCCAGCTGCACCCCTGGAACACTTGGCTTCTGTGTCTTGGGAGCCAATTCACACACTCCAAAGCTGCTCTGCAGCTTGAATGAAAGCATGGCAAATAGAGGTGGTTGGCATATTAATTTCAGAAGCACAGTCCTAATCTAAATGCAAACGCTAGAACTGACTCATCTGAAACATCACAGAAATTAAGGTTTTGTTTGCTTGCTGACATACCTTTGCAAAAAGGGTAAGCCATGAAGCAGTTTTTTTAACATACTTTTTCTCTAAAAAGGTTCTTTCGAAATGCAGATAAAATCACCAAGAAAGATACTAAGAGTCAGTTCCATTTGTAAAATCCCCTTTGCTGAGAGAGATGCCTCGTGATTTACCTAACACAAGAAACATAAAAGCATGAGCACTTTTACTATAAATCAGGAAGAGAAGAAAGAAATTCCTAAAAGTCAGACTGTGCTGCAGATAGACAATATTTTTATTCTTTTCTGAAGTACTCTTGTTTTATTAATCTACACTGATTACCACAATGATCAGTAAACTTTTAAAATTTTTATCTTTCTCTATATTTTTATTACCTCTTTTTTTTCCCACATGCTCCAGCTTCTTACTACTAATTCCCATAATCCTGGTGTGTTTTATTCTTTGTTACCACATTGAAATTTTTCTATAATCCATTTTCCCCTGTGCATGGGAACTGAGTGCAATGAAGAGTGAAAATTTGTAGGCATTTGAGAAATATGCACCACAACAGTAGTCATCCAATGCTGCCATTCCTGAAAGTTTATTTTATTTTTGCATCCAACTAAGCATAGGAATCCTTTATGTACTCTCCCTCCTGTGCAGGCAGCACATTCAACAGCCCCCAAGCACTGTCTTCTTCAGAGCAAATAAGATTGACAGCCCTTTGGTGGGTAGCATAAACAGCTTGAAGTGTTTTTGTTTTGTATGAGTGGTGTGAGACATTGCTTTTATCTGTGCATCTACAGATGTTAAGCAGCACCAATATCTTCAGGATTTTTGATAAGTTGATTAAGAGTATTGAATTCCATTTTATTACTGTATGTTTGGACGAAAGTGCTGTAGTTTAAACACAAGCAATGACTCAACTGCTCTGGAGGCTTCAATACAGTCAGTTATTTAATCAGGATACTCAAGGGACTGAAAGATGGGCACTGAAATGGATTTTCTCCACAGGTCACTACTTTATTAATTTAACGATGGGGAAGGGGCATCCTTAAGCTCATTCCCCTCACAGGAGGTATCTCACTGTATCCTGTGTGCAATTAAATGGCTCCACAGCAGAACACCAACAGCTCAAAGCTGACCTTCAGCTTCCCCCCAGAGCTGTCCACCTCTGAACTTCTTCCTCATTCCCCTGTGAAAGAAGAGAGTGCTATGAAAGGAATGAGAATGCAAAAGGTAAGACCTCCTCTTTACAGGCATGAGTCACATTGGTGATCTTGTTTGTCTCAGGGAGTGCTGCCTATTACCTGTCCCATTTACCTCATGAAGCTACTAATTGTGATACCTAGTTCTCCCCTCTCTCACCTTTATATCACTCTCATCCTTGCCCCTGGTACTCCAATATGACTCTCATGACAGAAAAAAATATTTTAAACAATCTGCCAGCTTAAGCAAGCATTTGGTTAATGGACTGCAAGTGGGAAATAAATTCAATACATCTTACAAACAAAAGCAGATGAAGTAAAATTACCATAAAGATGAATATTCTGCAGGCAAGACAGGTTTAGCTAAAATTGTTCCTTATTCTTTCATGCATTCTCTCACTAGCAAAGTTCCCATGTGCCTGAGCACAAATGCTTCCATTCCCCTGAAAATCGAGAACTTCCTTATGCTGAAAAGGGCTGATAACAAGGAATTAAGTGCTCCCCTCTCTTCCTAACTATACCAGAAGGAAAAGAAAAATCCTGTAATTTTTCTAATTCTTGTCCATTCCAACTCTGCCTGGAACAAAGGAATTTAGCACTGCTATAACAAAATTTTCCCATTAAATTACACTAAAACCTAAAAAATCTCTTATACTATTAAGCAAAAAGATTTGACTCCAAATTCCTCTGACAAGGTCTGTGTTGTAATTGGGGCTTCGGAGGCCACACTGCTCATTTCATCACATTCTTTTTACAGCTGTGATTTTTTAAAAATGTGGGTTTTGCTTCCAGACCATGACAAACAATTCCACTGCCTTTTCTTCTATGCTGTTTGCCTGTACATAAAGGCAAATAGGGAGCATCCCTTTGCTTATAGAGTTCATGCTGTGCAAACCCCCAAACATATCCCAGAACTGAAGAAAGTAATATATATATATTCATAATTTTGTTTACAAATACATTCAATATTTTTTTATCTCTCTCTTTTGTACAGTCTAACCTAAACGTGAGTATTTCAGCTGAAATGTACCTGCAACAATTATCTAGTCCAACTGCCTGACCACTTCAGGGGTGACCGAAAGATAAAGAACAGTGTTAAGGGCATTGTACAGATGCTTCAGGCATTGGCCACCTCTCCAGAAAGTCTGTTACAGTGGTTGACTACACACTCAACAAAGAAAAGCTTCGTAATGTTAAGTATAGACTTCCCCTGGCACAGCTTTGAACCATTTTCATGTGTCCCTGAATACCAGAGGGAAGAGCTCAGCATCTCCCTCTCTACTCCCCCTCCTCAGGTAGCTTTAGAAAGTAATGAGGCCATCCACCACATTAAAAAAAAAACAACATTATTCTCATTTCATGCCATTATTGTCTTCAGTTGAACTATTGTATTTCTTATGTTCATGTTTGTAATTATTTCTGTCCTATATAGATTGGTAACGTTTACTGAAACTCTTGTGTTCATTGATGTCTTGCCAAATTAAATCATTGTTCTGTCATCATTCCTCCAAATCTGTATTAAGTTTGGAAAAAAATGTTGCTTTCTTTGATCATTAAGTTACTGAGTACAAAGATTAAAAAATGTTTTACTGCTAAATTAATTTTTAAGAGATGTTATAGTATGATTCAATAATTCATCAAATATGTAACTTAAGGACATAAATAGTTAAGGTTTTGAAACCTAGGCAATCAGGATTTTTTATTTTTAGAAACTGAAAATTGCCCTTAAATAATTTTTCAGTGAGCACCTAATAAGCACCTCAGAAACAAGGAATCCTCTCAACTGGAAAAACAATTTCATCTTTTCCAAAGACATTCACTAATTTATTTTAAAATAAAAGAATTTGTTGTTGTTTTTGGATTATAAATATTTAAGGTGACTGTCTGAAATAATTTATTATCATCTAAACTCTACCTATATAAGGAAACACTTCCATATCCTCTTCATTATTCAGACACCAACCCTGATGGTCAGATCCAAAAGACTAAATGGAGAAAAGCTCTATGTGATTTGCTGGATGAGAGGCCAGTCTAGATGATCATTCCCATCTGGTGTTTAGCTCTATGGAACAGACTTGTCTTTGACATCTTGATTCTGCAATGCAAATTACTAAGATGTACACCTGCAACATGGAATTTTCCTTTTCGTACTACTCCTTTGTATTACTTCTTTATAGGATGGCAGTCAAAGCATTACAACATAAAAAATTGCAGATGTGTCCTAGTTTGTATTTGCAAACCAAACCAACCAAACCAGATGCATTTCCTCAATGTCACTCTCATTGTATAACTCCTGTTACTAAGAAAAAGTCCTCACTCGTAGGTCTTAGCAAGGTCTGACTCCGAGCATTATGTTTTAGTCTGCCCAAACTGTTGCCTTCTTCTTGAGTTTGTGTTGCCAATTTAAAGTTTCAGGAAATTGAAGCTCTTCTTGTTACTTATAGTCCTTTAAAAGCTATTCTTGCCTGCATCTTTCTGTCTTAAAAAAATCTACCATTACAGTCTTAGCTTTTGCATATTTCTTGTCATTCCTACTCAGGAATCTTTGCTTTTAAACCAAGAGTTTCCATTATGTCATCCTTTAACTAATTTATTTCTCTCTTTTGCCTATGAAATACAAGCCAGGATGATGAAATCTTAATTCATATTTTTAGATCTTTGGGATGGTTGTCTGTTTTTTCAGTTTTTTTAAACAGAGGAAACTTATGAAATATACATTGTTTTTTAAAAAGGCTCCTAGGATTCTAAGTGCACTACCTCCAATATTGAATAGTTATTTCAAGGCTTTTCTAAAGCACAGAATTGTTACATTTTCTTCAGTGAGAAATAAAAAGTCTTCTGAATGTTAAAATATAGGTTTCTCTTCTCACTGAAACCACTACAGATTTTCAAAGTCAACAAAAGATAAAGTAAAAGAAATAAAAAAAAAACCCAAACAACCAAAGAAACCTGTCTTTATCATCCTTTAGTTGGTAGTCACTAAAATTTACAGGCATTTTAAAAAAATACAAAACCGCTGCTTCTGTCTGGGATGCTACAATTGTTTCCACATGTGAAAGGCAGTGTGTGACAGCAAGAAAGACTGAAGTTTCAGCTGTGCCAGGCTTAAAATTACCTATAGTACTTTTCAATTCACCATCAATTGCATTAGAAGTCTGCTATATTTTACAAGTCAAAAGTATGTAAAATAAAATCTCGGTTTTTGTTTAGGGATGCCTAACTAGATTGTACTATGCAATATCTCAATGAATTCACACTAGTTAAAAAATATGTCCCAGAGGTCAAGAGTAAAAAATCGTATAAAGTTTCGGGAAGGCCACAAATATAATTTCTCACCATTAACCATACCAAGAGGTGCCTGCTCCTATGGTAATTCCCTTGTTTCCATGAGGCTCCCATTGACTGCTTTTCGAACCATTTCTCTTCCTCCTTCTCCACAACCAAAGTTCCAAATGTCTATTCTATCCTTTTCCTCTCTTTGTTGTTAATTTTTCTTATCCTGTTCCCTCCCTCAAGAAGACAGGAGTTGTATAAATGCCCACCTTCCCATGCAATTCCATTTCCTCTCCTTCATCTCTCATTATTCTTTCTTTTCAGAAGAGAAGCTGCTCACCCTTACCTGCCCAGTTAAACTCTAAGGCACATGTAAGGCTTTATTCTGGACAAAACTTGATACTGCTTTTGGTTCCATTATTTAAGCATAATTTTAAAAAGATCTTAAGCTTACGCACCACCGATCCGTGATCATTTATGCTGACCAGAATGCTGATCTGAAAGCAGAACCTAGTTATTCTGTGGAAATGAAGACAGTGATATTACACATTCATAGTCCTACAATAATAAAGCTCCACATCCTGTGCAGGAGTAAAGATGCTACAAAAGAGAGAAGGCACTTGTGAGCACTTTTCACTCTTGTGAAAAATTTCTTGTTATTTTCCTCTCCACCGAGGCAGAAGAAAGAAACTTCTACTGTTCATGAAGATCTCCCGGGGAAAAATACATGAAGCAAACTGCAGTCTGGACAAAACAGCAAAAGTAAGCATCCTTGTCTGTATTCCACAGCCTGGTCCAGAAAGAAGAAGCAGTCAGCCTAACCTCCACTCACAGCTCTCAACAGGCCAATGCAGCAAGTGAAAAAAACTGTGGTATTTTTGAGGAAATGCTGGGATTTAATAATTCTGAAGGATCCCTGGCTTTCAAGATGGATGACTATTTCATGAGCCATGAATGGTCACAGAAGCAGAAAGAGCCTGGCTTGCTGCTTCCCACACAGCTGCCAGAAAAAAAGGAAAAACTAACCAGGATGAGAATAAAATACAAGCACCCTAGACTTGTTAAATCCTTGGGGAGTAATTGGGGTTGAAGCCAAGGAAGTAGTATTGGGCTATTTCCCATGGTTTTCAGAGATGCTTATATCACCCAAATACTGCACTGCCTCTTAACACATTGCAAATTTTTACTCTGTGAAGATAGAAGAGAAAATGTGTTTGTGACCCCATCAGGTTTAATTCTATTTATTAGCCCTCCTCACCTTTTGTTTTGTTTAAGACACTGTATGTTTTTAATTGCCATTTTTAGGAGCATAGAGTCCTTTAAGCATAGGCAACTTATTCATAAAAAGGCAACAGTAATAGCAATAGGAGTTTTTACCGAAACTTTGAAACTCCATCCATTTTTTTCTATTTTTCAATTTTTTTTCACTTTTTTTGTGATTAAGAGCTTCCACAGTGCTTGCTTACAGATGATGTTAACTATGCTTTTTATTTAAAAAAAAATTAAAAATTAACAATTAAAAATTAACAATTAAAGCTCTAAAAATAAAAAATAAATGCATGTAAAATGACAAGCCTGGTTTCTGAGGGAATGATTTTTTAAAGAACAAAAATACATCAATACTTCCACCTCTTCCATGATTTTTCTGTCCATCAATTGAATTTATCCTCTTTGTAAGAAAAAGTCTCAAATTTTTTCCTTCTCTTCTTCTATTTCAGTTACATTTCCCTCCTCTATACTCTCCTTCTTTTATCTTAAGAAATACACATATGTTTGCATTATATTCTGTAAAACTACTATACATTTTGTGTCACCCCCTGACAAATTTGGCAATATAAAAAACAAAAAAAAGGACTGTGAGTATTTAGGACAACATTTAATTTTTTTGTGACTAGGGGTCAATTACAGGCAACTGGGTTTGGTTGTAGGAACTGTAGCAAACTATGCTTGCTGGATAGCAATCTATACATGATAGATGCTCAAGATACCTACTGACCACAAATTTTAAACCCATTGACTCTGGTTTACTTAAATCACCAAAGGATTAACAACTCAGAGAGGGTCTCAAACAATTAAGAGCTCCAAAGACCTGGCTGTCTGGAAAAAATTTCATCCATAATTTATAAATTTAAAAAGCCCCCCAAAACCAAATTATACATTAATCTTTTAGAAATTAAAAATTTATAATTATATTATTGAATTAAAACAGCAAAAAACCACAGTAACATAGAATGGAAGTTAAAGTAATAAAGGGAGGAACAGATTAATTCAGTTACTTACAAAGCAGTTGTTTTCATGTTATGCTATCACCATAACAAAACATAGCAAAATAAAAGATACAAGTGAAAAAAGTCACATTTTTTCCATTTTTCCACATTGTACATTCTTCCTGAAGATCCATTTTCACAGTGTTTCCTCATTCTAGTCTGAGGTGATCCATTTAATGAGGCATCGACAATATCTCTTGTGAGATGTGTACAGTCAAAATATAGCCTATGTAAATTTCTGCCATTATGTCTAAACTTTTACACCTGAATTTGGCCCTGTAAGTGCTAGTTAATCTGGCACCAGACCTAACAATATCCCAATATACATTGGCATGAGCAACTCTCCATATTCCTGTCTTCCTGCCACACATCTGCTTTGACTTTTATATATCCTGTCCCTAAGTCAGTCTTCCCTGTACTCTCACTACAATAGGATGCTCTCCCCCGAACACTCCGAGATCTTTTTGGTAAACCCATACAGAAAACAACACACCATGAGGAAGTTCAACCAAAACTTGAAAGAAAGGGGCTCTATTAGCAACTGTTTATACCCTGCAGCAATTTGGCCAGTAGCTGACAAGAATTCAGATAATCATAAGCAGGTAGTCTTTTGAACTTCTGGGACACTGGCATCTTTTATGTAGAAGTAAATAAATGGAGGTGTAAGATTAAGTCTAGAGAATATAATTGTTGTGGAAAATAAATGTTATTAATACCTCAAATAATTAGTGACCTTTGCTGACAGAAGATTGACTTGCACATGTTTCAGAAAGCCATTATGAAGAACATACACATCATATTTATTTCTACTTATTTTTACAATTAAGAACTTCCCTTTCAGGAAAACACAAAAGAAAATGAGGAAAACAGGGAAGCAAACAGCATAACAGGCCTTCTGAAAGCTGGGCAGTAATAAAAGAGAAAAGGGTACTTAATCATCAAAGAATGCATTTTAGCTGTGATGTTTTTTCTTCTGGTTTATTACTGAAATAAAACATGATGACTGAAGACATTTTTAATGCTTGGAAAGCAGAACATGCTCAGTAAACCAAAGAATCTAGTATGTGTATTTTGTTCTTGTTTTATAAACATAAAACTATACAAAATGAAAAATGTGGCTTCATGTTCTACTTCTGCTTTGACAAAAAAGAAATCTCAAACTCCTTGAATAAAATATTTTCTTGTAAACGAAATAAAATTAAGTAAAGAATGTGGCAATATAACATTAATGGTTTCATTTTTCATCTAAACAGAAAGTAAATGCAGGTTTATCTCTGCTCTCAGCTTCATCTTTCTATCACAAATCATCTGTCTTGTTCCCACCTTAAGAAGGTGCACTCAGATTTTGAAAGCCCATACTCTTTACTACAAATTGTGCTTATGATGAGGCTCCAGCCATCTGCCAACCTTCAATTTATCCACTGCAGGACATAAGATGTATTTCAGAGAACAGGCAAACCTTCAAAACTCACATCTGAAAAAGGACTGATGGGGAAGTAGGTAAAACATACATACTGAAAGGTGTCACATATAGTATTCATCAGGTTTCAGTGTATATTAGAATTTCACTTTCGGAACAAGGTTATACTGTTACATTTAAAATAAATGTTCTCAGTTATTTGCAGGGTTTAGTTTATAAAGAAATAATTCTGTTTGGATTATTTCCCAGAACACATTCTTCAAAACTTCACTTTGTTCTTGACATAAATTGAAAACAATAATATAGATATACTGTATACAGGCATCAAAATGGCATTAAAGAGGCACATTATCAATATGTTTAAAACATTTAGAAAGCTCAGCTTCACATCTTTCTAAGTGAATGACTAGATACTTAGACTGAGTAATATCTGCTCCAATAAACTACTCTGTGGGAAATGTTTTGAATAATGGTTAATTTATGCTGAGGTAATGACAGCATAATACAACTGAAATCTGTGCTAATAGGAAAAAAGAAGCCCCTTCCAGCTATTTCTGTTACAATTGGCTGCAGTAATTCTCACCACATCTCTCTCTCTTGCATAAAATATTACTTTAAGTGTATGTGAAAATGCTTGTTGCTAATTTTAAAAATCAATAATTGGTACCTGCCATCCATATGGAGAAAAACAAAAAAAAAATGCCAGACAATAAAGAAGAAATTTTCATGCAGAAGACCTAGAATTTATATATTTCTGCAATAAAAGAGAGCAATTGCGGTTAATGTTCTTTTCCTATCGGCAAAACATTAAACTCAGTTTGGGTAAGACTCCAGGGTTTGAAACGCACATGGAATTTCTAATGTAGATGGGAATGAGTGAAACAATTTATTCCAAATAACACTTCAAGTAGACTGAAGTATTAGAAGATATTTTTCTGGAATATGGGTTATTTACGAATTCACTGCAGTATTCCTTTGATGAATGAAAGATCTGAAATATGTAATAAATAGGCTGATTCAAGTCTCACCAGTTTAGTAAGTTACCATCAGCTCTTCTGTTTGAATGCTCCGTGTAAAGCTGGAGGTATTCATTGAGTGGCTGTGCTTAGCTCTGCCTGGATAAAGAGCATTTTAATCACAAGTACAATAAATTATAAACAAATCTCAAATCTTCTAATAGGCCATTTTGGACAAAAACTCCACCTTATGCCACAAAAAAATGCCATTTGTAGAGACTGTCTTTTCTTGATTCTGAAAAGGTTCTGAATTCCCATAAACACATAACAGCATAATCCAGGAATGGTCATGAATTCAGATAATCATGGATTCTTTGAAACACTGACTATGTCTCATCTCTAATATATTCATTAACTGGAGAAATCATGATCAATCATTAATCTAACTGTGGATAATTGTTTTAAGCAATGGTAGAAGGATGTTTTTAAACTGCAGTCCTATGGAACAGAACATAATTTTTTATTCCTTGTCATAAAGGGCTCATGTTACTTAGGGTAGGTCCTCCCAAAAAGTAATTTCATCATTAAATTGGATGTATAATTAAAATGCTTTGGTTATTCTGAAGAAAACACCTTCTGAAAGCCCTTTCCTCTGAACAACAAACATTTGAAAGTTCACATATTAATGTCTAAGTAGAAGCCTATATATTGGGCAATAACTGTGCGGCAACTGATCTCATGTGATTTATATCAATTCCTTATTGAATATTCTGATTTAATATGTCTTTTCCTATATTCTGTGTCTTCTGCAGGAATCTTTACCTACAGAAATATCTTACCCTCAAAAAGTCCCTGTGTTTTTCTTCTTGATCTACAGAGAATTATTATAACAAAGTAACAGCAAATAAAATCTCTCCCTTTTCCATTTCGAGAATGATACAGAGCTCTGAAACTCACCAGAAAGACATACAAATTATTATATTACATCCAAATATGTTTCTGGAGTTAAACATTAAAAAATCTATTAATATTCTGTTGATAATCTCTTAATCAATAAAACACACAAGTCAAAAATAGTACAAAATAATCACGGGTTTTTTCCCCCAAACCAGTATAAATTTGGAAAATAAATCTTTGTTCTATATGTCTAGGAAAAACATTATTTAGGAATGAAAAAGAAGTGACAAAAATCAATAGAATGCAATACATATTTCTTAGAGAAGAATAAAGCCCTTAGCATTAGAAAATAATTTCTACTTTGATGAGAGCTTGAATTCCTTAATCTAACTTTGAAAATAGCAGATATTGATACTACATGCAGCTTCCAACTAATTTCACCACTATCCATATTCATGCTTAAGCAGGACTGCTCCTAGAAAGGAAGCAAAGACCATCCCTTGTATGGAGGCAATTAAATACAAGTGAAAACATATAAGTGGCCAGTGCTGTGGGTACAATTCAATCAAGCAGATCCATAGGGGTGGTTCTGATATTCTTGTCACATCAAAGAAAGAGGTCCCAGAAGAAAAAGATCTTAACAAGTTAAAAATGAAATCAGAATAAATAAGAATAACTCTGAGAGAAAGGAAGAACAAGCACTTGGTGGCAACGGCTGGCGCTACCTTGAAAGTGTTATATAGCGCTATTAGAATAGTTTGTTAATTTTTTTCCTCATAAATTTGCCAGGTTCAGTCACCAGGGAAGGGCTAGCACTCCAGCTCCCTTTGTTAAAGATATATCTATCTTGCTGAGTCTTGACAGCCCTATCATGTCAACCCTCTGTAGTAGCAAAAAGTGTTTCAGCAAGGAGGGGGAAAAAAAGAAAAGAGAAAAAAAAAAAAGTGAAAACTGATGTGATCTACTCTGCTTCCTGTGGGCATATTTCACTATAGCAGATCCAGAGGGATGCTTTGTTATTCCTGTCAGATCAAAGAAAGAGATAACAGAAGAAAATATAAGAGGAAAAATATAACCCAGAAATGAGGGTAGCTGAAAAGCACTGCAAGACTACCACATCATTATGACTTTTCAAATTATTTAAATATGCTAAATATCAAGTCATCACCAAAGAAATAAATATTGCATAGGCCATATGCTCTGTTAGCTGCCAGAAAAACTGTCCTACTAGGATTAGTTTATGGGCACAGCAACTGCTTGTCAAACACTAGCAATTTTAATCATTTTTCAATTTGCTGTGTGAGTTGCAAGTATGCTCAGGTATCTTGACAGGTGCTCAGGAAAAATATCTGAGCCCTCTAGGTTCACACTGCCTCGCTTTACTAAACCCTTGCAATAATTCCTGTTCAACTGGGGAGATGCAAGCATATGGTGAAGATGCAGCAGTCACAGGGAAGTCATTGTACTGCACTGCTAAGCTGGATTTGCAGCTCAACACAAGGATGATACAAAGTTAGCCTTAAGTCCAAAGCAAACCAAAAGATGAAACGATTTTTCAAAATATTTCTAATCACAAACAAGGTGAAAGTGTAAAAAAATAGAGATCTGGCTATGATTAAAAAATAAAAACCAACATAATATATCAAAAACCCCCAAATAGTACTTTTCTGCAAGTAGATGTGGTTTCAGTACTACATATGATTAGCCTTTTATGCACTAAGCTGTCCACTTAATTATTCTGTGTTTCATCTACAAGGCATTAAATTAAGGTAGTAATAAAAATAATTTTGTCTCGTCTATTGCAGTTTCTAATGACCAGTAAGGCTTGTGCTTCCTTTCAGCCACAACACTTCATGTTATACAAGTTCCTAACCTGAAAAAAGTGCAACTCTATGGATTTCCAGGTGGCTGGGGTAGAAAGAGGTTCCTAAAATCTACAGATATTCTGGGAGAAACCAGGGGAAGAACTATATTTTACCAAAGAAGTGGACCAGTAACAGTAGTGGACCTGTAACATCAAAGCACTATAAATAAACCACATTTCCTGTATTGTTCTTTATATTATTAGCATTCTCAGCATCAGTCCCCTGAAGTCAGCCAAGTCTGTCTAGTGGAAAAGGATTTGGATTATGATGTAAACTAACAGTAAAGACAATTCCAAATAACATCTAATGTCCAATATAACTACTGTTTACATATTAAAAAGAGATACAGGCTTTGTACCAGGGATGTTCTGTCATGTTTCTCCACAGGAGAAGACTGTCATGGTAAAGTTCATTATCAATTACTGCCTTGCAAGTACAAGATGAGTTAAGCTGTCATAATTTTCTCAGCCAGAAATCCTGTGCTGTCAAAGAATGTCAATTTTTAATCTGACAAAAGGAAGAAAATTATCTGTTATTCTGACCTCTAATTTCTTGACATTTTAATGCTGTAATTGCTGTGGTTAGTGCTGCAACCATTATTCCACCTGTCAAGTAAGAATGAATCAATATCCTTAAGCTGTTCAAGTTTTAGCTTCCACCTCACTGCTTTTACTTTAAAAAGGTTGAAGTGGGGAAAAAAAAAAAGGGATTTCAGGCCTGGAAAATGTTTATTTTATTTTTTACATGATCTTTTCCTCCTCATTGCAATATGAAAAACATTTTGCAATATGTGACTAAGAGAGCATTACAACTGATAGAACTGAAGAATTTACCAATTTCTAATAATAAAAGATTGAAACCATGAAATTCAATTCTCTATTTTTATTCCATGGGGCATCAGGACTTTCCTGTTGCCCTTGTAAAAACTTGAGGCAAATTATCGTGACCAATTATTTTTTGTGGTATCAGAAATTACGAAGTTGTTTGAAAAAATCAAATTAAGTATGTTGAAATTTATTTTAGCCATCCAGTGCAGATCTTAAGTTGCTAGAGAGGTATTACAGGGGCAGATGTATGTGATTTCATAAAACTTAACACTAGTCCAGTATTAGGTTTCTATCAGTAGGAATTTTCTATATGGAAAATGAAGAAAGAAAGTCAGATGGAAAATCTGCTATTAAATAGATCT
Organism: Rhabdornis inornatus; assembly: GCA_013397075.1. NCBI lineage: Eukaryota > Metazoa > Chordata > Aves > Passeriformes > Rhabdornithidae > Rhabdornis > Rhabdornis inornatus. Next base: position 924,421 of record VWZS01008558.1, read on the forward strand.
GCAAAGAACAACAACACAGGATGACCATTTTTCCAATGTTAAACAGTAGAGATTTCTTGGAGAGCTCCCAAAGCATATGAGAAAGATGTAAGGAATGGCAGGGATCAGTTGTTCCACTGCTGAATATATTTTGTAGATAGATGTCTACAGAAGTAACTTTAATATTCTTCACAGAAAGCTAAGAATGCATTTTTAGTGGTTAAGTGAGGTGCCCAAGCAAAGGGTGAAAGTGAAAGGGCCAAGGTATAGCATAAACAGGTCACAGGGCTCCACCTTTTTAAATTACATCTTTCAATCAGCTCAGACATAAATGGGAGGGTATTTTTTATTTGGAGACTTATATCACTGGATAGATTCAGCTGGGACTCAGTTCAATATGAAATTAGTTATGGCCAGAGTTACTGCCATACTTGAGCCCACTGGGCTGATAATGGCTGCTGCCAATAAGGTTGTATTGATTGGCTTATTGTACAGCCATGTATTGAGAACATTCACCATCTTCTGTGACACAGACCACAATATTTTAGTTTATTAATAAAATAAACATCAAGAGCATTTGGATACTGAGACATGCATTTTCTGGGATAACTGCAGGGTGCAATTAATTCTAAATTTCAGTGTTTCTAAATTAAAATGCCAGATACCACCACTTGCCACTGTAAAATATGACAAACAATTTTTATTGCTATTTTAAAGGTGTTAGTGTTCTAATCCTTAATTTCAGTATTTACAAGTGGTCTTCAGAGGCTTTTATAATAGCTTTTTACTTTAAATTTATTTTCTGGAATATTTACCAAAAGCCAAAATAAAGGCAAACTAACCCAAACAAGCACAAATTAAACAACAACAAAAAAGCAAAAACCCCATCATACATACTCGTTACAGAAACATGACCATCAGGTACATGGTCCTCTATATCATCAAGATGTCAAATGCTTTATTATTGGCCAGAGAATATCTGCTAGCTTCATAAACAGAGCCCAGGAAAACAGAAAGAAGGTCTAAATCTATCTATATTTAAAAATGTACTGTACATTCTGATTAAAAATTAATTAAAAATATTTTTAAACTTTCTTATGACAAACCAAAAATCAACGATCCTGAGATCTCTTGGAGGAAAGAGCATACCATTTTTAAATGGATGCATACAACTTTATTATCTATGTATAACAAAAATAAGGAGGATTTATTTTTTCTGGTCATTTTGCCTTCTCATTGCTAACAATGATTTTTATGTATAAATCTAACTTGTTGCAATGAAGAAATTTTAGAAATTTACAGGGTGTAAATTACCTAAGAAGAGGTTTTTAGGTTATTGCCTTAAAGGGCATGGGTTAGATGTACAAGTGAGTGAACAAAAACATCTCCATGAATTTTCTTAAATTTCTGATGACAAGTTATGCATGCACATAGAGCCCCAGGAGAGCTGAAAAGTCTCATCATGTCATAAGATGTTAGATAAGGTGCCCAGACAGACAGACAGATAGACCTCAATCCTACAAGCTGCTCTGTGGGAGTAGACCCTAAAAGTCAAGACAGGATCCTAAGCCATGCAAATCCCTTGTATTCATGGTGCTTGACATCTGTTTTATACTTCAAAAAGCATTGCTTCTTCTTATCTCTAGAAGAGCATGACTCCCCTCATGCTCAAAATTTTAAGTCCAGAAAACTGTTATGTAGATGCAACATTAAATATTTGAGGCAGGGGAATCAAAGCAATTCTGGCCAGTGTTAAAACTAAGCAAATATTAACTGTGTAGAAAATCTAAGCTTTGGAGTGCATGTAGTGAATATCCAGTTTTAGGAAGCCTCGGGTCTGAATGGTTTTTTAGTTCTGCTCCTAAAAAATCACCAAATGTAAGCAGTAACGCGCTGCTTAAAAAAAAACCCAAAAAGCCATGACAAAATGCTGTAGTTAGCTGAATGAATGCTTTCTAGAATCTACTACTTTCTGAAATCTGTAGATTTCTGCCTCCAAGATTGGAAACAAACAAACAAACAAACAAAACCCCATTGCCTGGCAATGTACATTATCACTGTTTTGCATACAGCAGATGGCAGCTATCTGGGGGAATGGAAGATTGTGTGTAGAGCTTCATCACAGCAGTACTCATCTAGCAGCTGTTGCTTCTTCACACTTTTCACCAAATTTCAGTTGTTTTAGCCAACAAATGAATAGTACTAGAAAATCATAACGCAAACTAATAGGTACTAGAAAATCCTCATCAAAATTATTAGTCTTAATTAAAACAAATACAGTCACTGGAAGGAAATGTATCAGGATATCTAGGACAATTTTTGCCTTTTTAATTTACCGATTAATTTAAAGCACTCACTTGTATATATTTGCAAATGTATATACATATTTAATTCAGACATTTATATAAACATAAGTACTTGAATGCACAATGAATAGAAAACATTTTCTATTTTGGTAACAGTTTGATTATACTTTATGCGATTAAAAGTAGTTTAAATATTTGCTGCAGTCACTCTAGAAAATACATTCTTTCTCAGACACATTCTCACCAACATTATTTGACTGTAAAGGTTAGATTTTTTCCTCTCTGACTATGATGCAGTGTTTTTTCCAGTTTTTCAGTTCTATTAAGTGAATTTAATACAAGTAAATTATAAAATGTAGCAGACGCTATATTAAAGCCTATACATTGCATTAGAATTTCCTACACCATAAGTCAATATTAAATCTATTAGGTTCATTTGTTTCATTGCTAGTTTATTCATACTTGCTGCTGAAATCACCTGGGGCCTAAATTTTGAATGAAGTCAAACACATCCATTTTGTCCAGCAGTGAAAGGTGGAAAAAGTACCATTTCTTGTGAGATGACAGCAGTTTCTAGTATGAAATGACAGTAAACACCTACCTCCCTGAGGACAGGATCAGTGATACTGTCCAGGTTCACAGAGCCTTCATATGTTAGGTAGTGGAAAACGTTGAGTGCACGCACAGCTTCTGGCCCTCGTTGCTTGTAGCCAAATATAAGGTCAATCCACTGATGAAGTTGACATGATACAAACTCGCTTTCCAGGGCCTGCAAGTGAAATTCAGGATTAGGAAGTAACTGAGAAAACGTAGCGGGCATCATTATATTTTCTCTTCAGGCTTAGTTGATATATTTGAAATCTTTCAAATATTTAAAAATTTAACTTATTCTATTGAGAGAAGCAGCAAAAAGATATTGTCTTTTCCCTTCACCTTTATATCACGCTAATTTTCTTCTCAGCTACTGGGTCTCTCCTAGCTGCAAGTATTTTAAAAATTTCTGGGTTTTTCAAGTAGGTTAGGTAATTTGTCAAAAAAAAAGATGGAAATGGGAGAGAGAAGTCAAAGCAGTCTTCCAACTCAAACTAGTTATAATTATCTTAAATCTAAAATGGAAATTCCTCCATTGTTTTTATCACAGTGCCACTACTCAGCACAAACACTTCTCAGCTAGGAAGAGCTTAATGTCTTCCTGAGGAAATTTCAGATTTTACAAGCTGATAAACTTTGAGAAAAGATTATGCATTTTGTTCATTTACATCTAACAGAGGCTGCTTCAGAACTAATCATCAGGCACTGCAGCACCATGCCGTGCCCTGTTTACTGGCAGCAGCCCCCTCCTCACCATCCCTAAAGCAGGAATAGCATCAGACAAGGCAAACCATGCCTGGGTCATCATGCAACCATTCCTCAGAGATTTTCCCTGTAATGCTCCTCATAGAAGAGGAATTCTCTGTGCTTTGGTGGAAAACTGGACCCTTTTCTGTCAAAACCTGTGACTGTTATCTCTGATGAAAATGGATGGGGAGGCTCAGGCTTAGGAGCTAACACATAGCTCAGTTTTCAAGGACTTAAGTTCAGCATACCATACAAAGCTATAAAGAAATGTTGCAGACAACCATTCAAAATTTTGTTGTTTCCTTTTCAAAACCAGAAGCCATCATATGCATAATGCAATATTATTAAAAGAGCATTAACATTGCTTAATACTAAATACTATCAAACTAACACTATTTTGTTTCAAAGCATGCCTCCCAACAAATAATTTTAAAAAACCATATCCTTAATTATATTGTACTGTGCATGTACAACACGATACAATCAGCAACTACATCATCCCACATAATCTTTTCCATAGGACTTTTACCTCAGTTAGAGTGCAGGATGCTAGCACGCAAGGATAAAATTAAGTACACCACAGCAACAACCAATAAAGCATTTCCTTACTTTTAAATGCTCAATTTTTAATGTCCTTTTTGTATGTAATAAAAGTTTTCAAGAATTCAGAATATACAGCCAGTTATCTTTCTAGCATCCACCTCACATCAATTTACAGCAATCAGCCTAAGAACTCTCTTGAGCATCTGAACTTGCATATTTAAAGTTTCTTTTGATCTGTATATATTATTTATTTATTAACATGTTATTAACAAAAAAATTATTAGGCATTTCCTTGGTCAAAATTAGAATTTTTATTTCTAGAACATTAAAAGCATTTCAGGAAATCAGCACAACTTTTGATTACTCAATGGTCAGACAGTACATTTGAAAAAACCCGATCCTTGGTCTAAATGAGCATATTTCACACTTTTCTCATCTAACATCCTCTCACTAGTGTTAGAATCACAAAAACATGGAACCTTTGGACAGTTTGAGTTGGAAAGGACCTTAAAAGGCCATTTAATCCAACCCTAATGTAATGAACAGGGACATCTTCAACTACTTTAAGTTGCTCAGAGCCTTGTCCCGTCTGACCTTGAATGTCCCCAGAGATAAGACATTCATCACATCTCTGGGCAACTTGCTCCAGTGTTTCACCATCCCGACTATAAAAAATTTCTTATATCTTGTCTGATCTATCTCCTTTTCATTTAAAGCCATTACCTGCTGCCATATCTGAACAAGTTCTGCTAAAAAGTTGCTCATAGACCTTCTTAAAAAAGGGCCCTTGTGAAAGGTCACAGTAAGTCTCCCCAGAGCCTTCTCTTCTCAAGGCTGGACAACCCCAGCTCTCTCAGCCTGTCTTCATAGGACAGATAATCCAGTCATCTTTGTGACCCTCCTGTGGACCCATTCTAACAGGTCCATGTCCTTCCTGAGGACCCCAGAGCTGGATGCAGCACTCCAGCTGGGGTCTCTCCAGAGCAGAGCAGAAGGGCAGAAACACTTCCCTCGACCTGCTGCTCCTGTTGCTTTTAATGCAGCCCAGGATGAAGTTGGTCTTCCAACCTGCAAGCAGACTTTATTGGCTTATGTCCAGTCTCTCATCCACCAGCACCCCCAAGTCCTTCTTGGCAGGGCTGCTCTCCACCTGTTCATTCCCCAGCCTGTGTGGATACTGGGGGTTGTTCTCACATAGGCGCAGCACCTTGCACTTGGTCTTGTTGAACCTCATGAGATTCCCATGGGCCACTTCTCATACTTGTTCTGGCCCCTCTGGATGATATCCCAGCCCTCAGGTGTGTCAGCCACAACACTCAGCCTGGTACCATCTGCAAATCTGCTGAGGGTGCACTCGATCCTTCTGTCTATGTCGCTGTTGAAGATATTAAATGGTACTGGTCCCAGTGCAGACTACCACTTGTCACTGATGTCTATGTGGACACTGAGCTGATGTAACTGTCCAATCAATTCCTTATCCACTGAACAGTACACCCATAAAATCCACCTCTCACCAATTTAGAGAGAAGGATGTTGCAAGGGACCATTGTCAAAAGCTTTACACAAGCCCAGTCACAGGACACCTGCAACACTTCCCTTGTCCACTGATGCAGTCACTCCATCACACAAGGCCACTTGGCTGGTCAGGAAGGACTTTCCCTTGGGGAAGCTGTATTGGCTGTCCTGAATCACCTCCCTGCCCCCCATGTGCCTTAGCACAGCTTGCAGGAGGATCTATGCCATGGCCTTCCCAGGCATAGAGGTGAAACAGTCAGTAGTTCCCAGGGTCTTCCTTTCTACCCTTTTTAAAAATGGGAGCAACGCTGTCGTTTTCCCAATAACCCGGGACGACTTCTGCTTCCCATGACTTTTCATGCAGAGTGGTTTGACAGCTAGATTAGCTGATACCCTCAGGACTCTGGGATGCAGCTCATCAGGTGCCATAGACACATGTTCAGGTTCCTCAGGTGGCCACAAACTTGATCTTCTCTTATAGTGGGAGGGAATTTGCTCCGAGTCCCCATTTTGCAGTCCAATCACTCGAGAGGTGTGGGAAGAGAGGTTGCCATTGAAAACTAAGGTAAAAAGTACCTTTGAGTACCTTGTCCATTGTTACTAGTTTGTCAGTCCTGCTCATGAGCAGGATTGCACTTTTTTTGACCTTTCATGTTAGAAAAGTTAAGAGAGTTGAATACATAACTTATATTTCCCTAAGGCAGTTTCCACTTGTATAACCAGACCTTACTCAGTAGCTTTTCATTCTAGAGAAGGTCTTACTGACCCTGGCAGGTTTGGAAAACTTCTATTTCACACGGATTAATAGTTATTTATTAACTTATTAAATTAGCTACATTTTAACAGCTGCATATCATGTCTTTGTCTCCAATTATTTAAACAGATTTATTGTACTATGTTTACAGGCATAATGGTCCTTAATTCCTTGAGGAAGAACCTTAGTTTCTTGAAGAAACTTTGAGTAAATTCATAGCAAGGGAATATAATTATTTTGAACTAGATATTTCAGAATAGTGGGAGCTGTGCGGTGTAACACTGGTGTGATGCAGAATTTAGGGAAAGGACCAGAGCAGAAGGTGGAGAGAGGAGCCAGAGCTGTGAAGAAGAATGGCTCTTCATGAGCCTTAGCACAGCACAGCCTCCAGCTGCAGGATGAAATGGGTGTTGTGTGATGTCCATGGCCTCCCAGCTGGGGTGTCCTGTGGGGCATGGCACCAGGCATGAAAAACATGCCTGGACAGGTGCCCTCAAGAAATGCTACGAAGTCCTACCTCACCCTCAGTAGGTCAAGGCTTTATAATCTGGATTTATTTTAGTCAGGGGAAAGCTTCTTGCATCAGGTCTGACCTGGTTTGCTGGCATTTCTTCCAAGTACTTCTGCAACACTACTCATGCAATTCTTGCAGAACCCTCTCTCTAATTTGCTCTAATGCACAGGCTACTCCCCCTCCACGTAAGTGCCTCCTGAAAATTTATGAGCTGTTCACTGTCAACGGTACATCGTTTAGTTTCTCAAGAATATGCTAGGTAGGGAAGAGGGTGAAAGAATTTCTGTATAAAACATAATTTGTAGGTACAGTAGGAAAAACATACAGAAAAATATAAAAATAATATCCTTAAAATAGGCTGGTAATGGCCATAAAAATCAGCACTTTGGATTGAGGGCTTTGATTTTATGAGCATTTTTAATATGAACTATAGAAACCTTTTTTTTTTAAATATTATTACTTACGTAATTATGTAATATTTATATCATTATGTAATATACTTTTTAAAGATTCTTAAACAGAAAAGAGGCAGCATCCATCTTGTTATCTATGATAATTAAAATGTACACAAAACAGAGTTTTATTCAAGCACCACCAAAATGAACTTGTTTGAACTGTTATTGGGGCTTCATTTTCAAATAGCAACATTCCAGTTAAGTTTTTTTCACAGGTTTTGTTTTAAGGAAGGTGTTTACCATGTTATTGTCACAGCAGAGTAACTTTTACTGCTAACATGTAAATTGCATTCATTATTATACATCTAGTGTATACATATTTTGTGGGGTTTGCGTATTTGCAGGCAAGTGTATGCACACATGTTCCACAGGCTGAAAATCTGACCTGTAGCTGTTGTAAAGAAGTACTAGTAAGTCGCTGTTAAAACTAAATAAAGCTATTGTAAACCAAATTACTTCTTACTATAGATCTTTTCTGACCTTTATGAACGCTGCACACTTTTCCCTATGCTCATTCCAATTTGATGCTATAAGTATTTTTCACAGGCATATCAGTAGGAGGCAGTGGTCTCTATGGCAATACAGACTATGTGCTGTGTAAAATATCAGAAGTTCAGGATTCATAAAATATGCCATCCAGGTATTTTTTGTCACCAGAGATGTGAAAATCTCTGCCACTTGTCTGGACCATGGTTGTACCTTCTCTTTCTGCAGTTCCTGCCTTTCTGCCTTGCCCTCCTTATCAGTATTCTGTCTCTCCCAAACCCTTTCCATCTTGCTATTAAATTATATGTAATATATTTAAAGATATTTTCTTATAATTATTCTGAGATAGTTTGGTTTTACAGATCTGCTCAGAACAAGATCATCAGCCCTTTCAGCCTGTGAGCTGGGTTTCTCTCCTCTCCCCTCACATCCATGCTCCTCTGCAGCCATTGCAGATTGTCTCCACCAAGTATTTCTCTTCCTCAGTTGCTATTCCTTGCACTGACTATCAAAGTGAAATCTTTGACTTTCCTCAAAGTATTTCAGGCAATACTGCTATCTGAGATTAGTTATGTTCTTTTAAGCAAAGTAACATGTTAATAGAAGTGACACAGAAGTACATTATACAGATTTGGGTTATTCAGGGATGTCTGCAGAGAAATTGATCCTTTATGTAAGTGTCTTCATGATATAAATAAGATTCTTCAGCAGTATAGTAAGTTTAAAAAAAATCACTGCTAAGAGTGATTGAAAAAACAAGTTGATTGAAACCCCTTTTGCCTGAATAAATTTTAATTGCATAACCTTGGCAATACATAAAATCAAAGCTACTTTTGAGGAAGTAATATCAAGTCTTATCTACTGCTTATCTGGTAGAAATGTCAACTGCGGCTGAATGGTGAGGAGGAAAAGATCTTCCAAATTCTCATAGCACAGGGATTTCATACCAGATATTTCTAATGACTATTCAAGAAGCTTTTTAATTATGAAATATTATGCATGCTTTTGAATAGCCAGGGAATGGTACAAAAATGCAACTGGCAGCAGAGGAGTGCAAATAAATCATTTCAGAGACAGAAAGAAAATTCAATCTAAGTTACAGTTATGCAATAGGAACAAAATATGTATAACAAAAACAAGACATCATTTAGTCTCTCAAAAATATAATTTATAGTGAATGCATTTTACTCAGCACTGCAATTTGTAATTTAATACGTGCATAAGCTATAATTAAAATATCATTATAATTAACTTTGAATTACACAATCTTGCATCTTTTGTTTCAAAACTAAAGAATGCTTATTATAAAAGCTGTGCTTCAGTGTTTCACAGTGGTGTTCCCTGCCTTGATTTAACATGCTTGACTTACTGACTGAGTCTGTTCTATTTCTGGCTCTCGGACTGCTCTGAGTCTGTGGGGACTGAGAGGCTGAGCAGGACTACAGATGCACATCTGTGGAAGGTTTTATGTGTGGATATTTTTTTTTTCCCTGGTAAACTGGGAGATTATGATTGATGAGCCCAGCATTAGGGTAATGTTATCAGGGACACTTTCTGCCTCTGTCCTTTGTACTGTTGCTGAGGTCAGACCATAATCATGTTAGCATTGAACATAGTGCTTTATTAATGTTTCATGAGTAACTCCATAGTAATCAGTCTAGCTTTGTATGGATAAATAAAACTGCTACAACAATCCCTTATGTATACATCAAATGTTGAAGATACTGCAATAGGTCTTAAAAGTAACTTGGCTGTCTTTTCCAGTCTTTATAATAAATGTAATTTTCACAAGTTTAAAGGATTATCTTCTGATGGAAAACCATTTCCACTTCCAACCATTTCCACTTCCACTTCCGTGTTTAGTTTGAAGTGTAAAACAACCAGCTGAACAATCAAATGATACAGCACAAAACCCCTGCCTGCTACTTATTCATTTGCACAGAATTTGAGTAAAGCTTGTTAACCAATTGGTTAAATTGTGCTGATTATGACAGTGTGCCTCTGTGATGTTTCCTAGGCTGTTCTGTGTTTTCTTTGCTAAGTATCAGGATGAAATGATGGAAATATTGCTGTTATTTAAAGAAAATGCTTACATTCATAAATGTGCAAGTAGTATATAAGGATTTGTATTTACTCCCACATAAATTTACACATAATACACAGCTGTGGAAAGCACAAAAAAACCCCAATATGAACAGAAGAAAACAGCATCAGCTAGGGAAAAAAAGATCCCACTGTATGTTATGCACTACCACATAGGATTTTTCCCACTGAAATTAAATTGGTACTGCTGATTTTATTAGATAAGGGATCAGGATAACCCTTACTTGAAATATTCCTTAGTTTTCTGTAAAGATATTCTCTACTTGCTTTGCTAAGTTGCTGCAGAAATTCCAGGCTTGCACAAGCTTGCTGTGTTTTACATGTCAGCATCACACCCAGTCTATTTTTATTTTTTTTCCTGCAAGACAGATTCTTGTATAACAGCCAAAGCCTGGCCTGAGGATGACCTAACTGAATAATACATCTGCTGGCCGGTTCAAATAATGGAATCAGACATTAGGTAGGGAATGTCAAACTTTCCAATCCTTTTGTATTTGTCCCTTTGACCAGTTTCATTCTAGTGACCAAAATAACAGGGTAGTGGGAGATTGTTGTGTGTGTTAAGAAAACCCTACATTAGGAAGGTTTTCTGAAAAATTCTTACACATTCAAATTATTACATTTTCAAAATATAATTCCATTACTTCTTACTACACATACTATCTGCATTTTCATGAAAAGGATTATCCCTCTTTAGCTACTTGCTCTTCATAATAAGCTTTGTAAAATACTATGCATATATCATGCTCTTTAAACTCACAAAGTTATTCACTTTGCTTTTATCCTCTGAACTCCATCCAAATGTAAATGCTTCTGTTTTCTAGTCATCCAGAAGTGAATTCAATATTCCAGGTGCAGTCTCAAAAGGACCATAGATAGGTACAACTGTTTATATCCTCTGTGATGTAATGATTCTCATAGATGGCATCAAAATACACTTATTTCTGGTGGATATAGAATTACAGAGTTTAATCTCATGTAATTGCTGTTCATTGTCACCCCTACCTTGCTACTGCTCTATTTTCAGTATTGTTTTTGTTTCCAGAACTCTGCTTTTTATTATCTTCAATTCTTTCCTCCCAAGGTGATTTTCAGTCTATTTTCTGCGCCTAATTCAAATAAATCTATGCCACTTTCTCCTGTTTTGTAGGCAGTTCCTAGCTTTATTATCATTTGCAAGCTTCCTGACTGCTCACTTAAAGAGAGCATATATCTGTGTAGAGATGAATTTTAGTTACTGATCATGCTCTCGCTAAAAGTAGATGATGGGGTGAATAAAGGCCATGCAGAAACTGCCTCCTGGCACAGCTGTAAAAGAATGGCATAATGCTCACATCTGTGAGAAAAGGGCTGGAAAACAGCAGAGGAAGGGTCTGATACAAATGGGTGATAATTTGTGATTTTCAAATCTGCAAAGTACTCAATTATTTGAAGCCTGTAATTATGATACTACTCTAGTCTTAACATCAGTTTCTCTGTCTCCTGGCAGTCTGAGCATACTTACACACATGTGGAATGGGTCATTACCTCACTATCAAGTCCTGAAGCCCTAAAGAGGCCTAAATGCTATACTCTAAATTTGTGTAAGCAGCTGCTTTCTTTAACAGTACAGAACTTTTCTGTGGAGAGCTGCTATGCTACTTTCTAAAAAGCAGGAATTGCACAAGGGAAATTAAATAAATTAAAGCTTAAGCTTTTTTTTCAGGTGATCTCTCATCACATAACGCCTTAGCAATAATTCCAACATTGTGGAAAGAAAAGATTTAAAAAATGCAATTTAAGATAAAAGGAAGATTCCTTACAAAAATTAAGAATTAATATGCATCTCTCATTATATCCCCCAATAGGTGGCAGCTTGCTTCTCTATTTTCACCAAGAAATCATACTATTGTTCCTTTAAATGTCACAATTAAACCTCTAAGTCAACTGCAGTGTGCTTATGCCTGGGCTCAGTTTGGATTTGGCCACAACCACCACCCAAAAAAGGGCTCTGTGCAGCAACACGGGCACTCCAGAGACACCAACCTGTGACTGCACATCCCATGCTTGAGAATTCTAACGGACTCCAGTGATCCTTTCAGTACACCTCCTTCTTTTCTAGTAAAATTGCACTTGAATTTATTTTCATCAGCTGTAACAATTACTTGTTTTTAAAAAGAATTTTCCAATATATGCTGTGTAAGAGAAATCAGTCAAGAAATGTTGTTCAGCTTCTTCCTGTCAATGACAGACTAATCTGTCAATGACAGAATACGTTTCTCCTGGTTTGTGTAGTACATTTCATGTGTCTCAAGTGATGAGGCTGCCATCACTTCCTTAGGAGACTGTTGTGCATATGTCAAACCACTTACTCTTCTAAATGGAGGACACTTCTAAATCATCTACATCCAGAAATAGGTTTGTTTTTATAACATTCTTCTACTCTTTTGAACTTCATAGAGCTATTTTTTCTATCAATCCCTGAATAACAATTTTCTTTATATAGGCAGTTGTTAAAATTAAATTACCAAGCTGATCAGGAAAAAAACCCCAACAAATCAACACAGCTAGAAATGCAATGCTATCGCAAAAGCACTATTGGGAATAATGCATTAACTGAACAGTTCTACAACCTTATGGAAACCACAGCTTACTGAAATCACAGTCATGACTCTTTAAGAAAGACAAGCAATATACATTTTAAGGAAGAACTATTTCCAGAACAAAACCATAAACTGAAGTATTGATGGCCAAAGCATCTGAATACACCGTGCTGTTCCTAAAAAATATACCAAAAAAGCATACACATGTATCAACTTTATCAATAATAAAATAATTGTCTATCAAAATTAAACAAAAAATATATACCAGAAATGTTCTTTCTGCTTAAATTCTGGAGGTCTCATGATGATTTACATCACAGCAGTTCATCTGCAGAATTTCTTCAAAGACTGCCATTGTTTGCTTATGTTCACATTTCTACACTTCCAGTTCATCTCTGATGAACAGGAAGCGCATATCTTTAGGTGAATAATGACTACAAGATGACTTGCAAGATATCAGCATTTATAGTATTCTTTTTTTTTTTTTTTGATGCAGAAGATAGTGAGGAGGAAAAGACATAAATTTTTCAGTCTATCTTGTATTGCATGCACATCTGATGCTTTTTCATGAGAGAGTAAATAACTGAATTTAACTTTCCATAATTTGGGTACATGGAAGGAAAAATCTACTATAAAATAAAGGGTTCTGTCAAGCAAGACAGAATGCAAATTCTCCTTCACTTCTTTATTTTATTTCTCTAAATCTAGTTCTAAAGAGATGAAAAACAGAATTAGGTTAGCTTGCTAAAATACAGAACCCCTTAGACTAAATTAAAGTACAGCTTACCATCCTGTTGATACGGACGAAGTCTTCAGGCTTCTTGGCCCATGGAGGGAGATCAACATCATTCACAACAATTTCATCTTCCCTGATTCCTAGATTGTAGCCATTACTGTTGACAAACATCTCAGGTAGGTAGTAAAATTCTGGAATCAACTCCTAGCAGGGAGAAAACACACAATGAGACTTCACATTTAACGGAGATATTAAATGCTGCTCCCAGAATAAGGCTCTCTTGTACTACATAATAAAGCATTCCTGGGTTTTTTATGTTTCTCTGCACCTTTTCTAAAGAAATTTTATAACCCACTTTCTTTGACTTACAGTCAAAGGTACTCCACATAATGAAATACTCAAACTTTTTTTCCCATACCTGTTTTTTCTGAAAAGCACAACTTTAGACAAGGCAGTGTATATAAATAAAGGAGACCTCTACAGAATAGCAGGTCTAAGAAAATTTATGTTATGCATTCAATATGAAAATATATTGGATTTTTTAATTACTATTTAACACAAATATGTAAAAGGGGAAAAGTCGCAGATAGAACAGTGTGATGACCTTACTTTCTTCAATTCTTTAATTGCATAAGAAAAGTTGGCAAGTTGATTACTTACATAATGAAAAATAATACATGGTGAATGAACTTTTTCTACTGTAAGAAAAATGCAAGAATACACAGAGGGAAAAATATCAGTACACCAAATGTCCTTCAAACAGATATAAATTATACTTAAAATGTGAAAGATAGCAACTGCAACATATAATAAATTATAAGCAACTTAAAGTATGACGTTTTTCCCAATTCCCAGGATAGCTAAACAGGAATCCCTTTTGACATAATGAATATTGCTATTTGTTCCTGTTATTTTAGCATTAAGTATTGAACTGCAATAGAAACAAAAACGCCTTAAAGCCCACTATCTCTTCTCTAATATCCAGATATGGAGTAAATTCACCAAATTACATTGTTAAAAGCATTATGGCATTCAGTTGTGTAACATGATCAAAACTGATGACACAGCACCTGAAATCTGAGTCTCTTTGTGGTCCTTTCAAAGGCTGCAGACATGCGAAGCAAACCAAAAATCCACTGCAGACACAAACTTATCTAATTAAATCTGATCTGCAACTCCATAGAGAATAGAGCAATTAAAGCATCCTTTCAAATTTAAGTAAAAAAGCAATTTAAAAAAAAATGTATTCATTGCTATTTTAAGTATGTCTAGGAAGGCAATTTAATTACTTCTTTATATCATAGTATACTAATATAGGTTAGACTAAAATGCAAATCCAGTCCGTATCTAACTAGTATAAAACCTTAACCAAGTGAGACATGCCTGAACCTGAATAACTCATTATGAAACAAACTGCAATTCCAAGCAGAAAAGAAATTACATTATTAGATGTAGTACATAATAAAACAGCAGCTAGAGCAAAGCCAAAATAAGAGAAATCCTGAATATCCTAGAATCTTAAAAGAAAAATATTCATTTAACGCCTCTCTTAAGTTTTATTACATACACCTCTAATTTATTCAGAGTATTTCTAAAAGCAATCTTCCCCCCTTCCCCGAAAGCATGATTCACTAAACCTCAGGTTCCAAAGAAAGCCCTTCAGTTTTCTCTAATGGAGCCCAAAGAAGAATGAACGATCCTCATAGCTGGAGAAAACTGTACAGAAATCTTTCAGGACTTCAACAAACCACTAACTCAGAACTCACAACCCAACATATGCTACCACAAAAATCACTGACAAACTAAGAACATTGCCTTAAAAAAAAAGGGAAAAAAATCACAAGGACCTCGGAAATATCAAAAAGTCAGAGTTAATCTTAAAGCCAATATTCAAACGAAACAGAATTTATTAAGGAAAAATTTAGCAAAGTTTGTTTCTGCTTTGTATAAAAGCCTTGAAGCACATACCACTGGTTTTGATTACTTTGAATTTTCATTCAATGTGGTGGCATGCTAACCTGCAATGTTATAGTAACCAAGTCCTTTGATTCCATTAAAGAAAAGTTATTTGTTAAATTTCCTTTTTCAGTTTTAAATGTCATAGCATGTAACTGTGAACTTTTACATCTAACATACCTGAAAGATTTATGCTACCCAGAGACACATCTAGTGTTTAACTGAATTCTACTAACCTTTTGGCTATAGTGGTGTCTTGAAACAAAGGGATTTAAATCACTGAGTATTTTTAATGGTATTTCTATTTAGTAAGTTTATCTTTGTTGCTCTTTGCTTTCAGGGTAATTTAATGTTCCCTTGTCTGGTATAGCAGAAAACATAAATAGAAATAGAATAAACAAAAGTATGTGATTAACTTTCTTTATAAGATTTATTGTGTTGTGTATGTTTAGCTTGAACTGTCTTATTCCTGTGCTCTGGAAATTAACCAGTGCCAGACTTCTAAATCCTCTTCAAATAACACTCTCCCTAGAATCCTAATCATTTCAGTTACACATCTCCTGGTAGGTTGTTTTGGGTTTTTTTCATAGTAAAAAACCCCTAAACGTAGTATTTAAAAAATAGTTTTAAACCCACTGTGTTATAGTCTCAGCATTCTCTTCAATGTTTAGTGCAGCCTACAATTATGTTGCTTATTTGAGTACTATTTAGCTTGAATTGAACCTTTTCTTGAAATGTGAGCCATGTTGCATGTGACCTTTCCCAGATACTTACATATTTCCCATAATTTGTATTAACCATTCAGTTTTCTTTCATAGCATTTGATATTCCTCTTGTAATTTTGCTGTCTCCACTATTTAGATTAAGAAACCACAACATTTAAAAATAGCTCAGATAAATATATCCCCTTCTCATTTCTAGAGGATGAATTAATATATACTAAAACACAGGCCCAGTATGAAAGCCTGTGGCACTCCGTATATAACGAACTTAAGCTTCATGTATTTAGCCACTTAGAAGCATAGAAAATAGAACCAGATAGAGATGCATGATACAAATTTTGTTCATATGTGTACATTTTATTCTGCTGTGAAAAATTGAAGAAGTTGTCTCTTCTATCTCATGCCAATGGCAGGCAGTGGCTGGGGATAGAAGGGCAAATATTCTCTTCCCCAGAACCCCCGAGTATGTTTCACTAGGAAAAGTATAAACTGGGAGAGGCAGAGAGAGGAAAGATTAGCAAGGACAGTGAAGCAGCAAGGATGGAGCCCAGGAGATTTCTGGGAAAAGGAAGGAGCAGACAGGAGTGAACCTCAGAGGAGACAACAAGATGACAACTAGGGCCCAGAGAGAATCGTGTTAGCTAAGAAGACACTGAAAGTTGCAAGAATGTAGAAAAGAATGCAGGAAAAGATAACACTAGCAAGGGCTAGAGTTATTTTCAAAACCTATTAACATTTTTCTAAGCCAGAGTTTGAATTTTCTTTGTTTTTCACAAATGGGTATGTGCGAGTTCATATTCTAGTAAAGATTATGACTAGAGAGAGATGCTCTTTTGGTGCTTTTTCTGTTACGGACAGGAAACAGGTACCTCAAATAAATAGCTGTTTCAGGGTGATATTTAGAGATCTGACCATGTCCATTCCTCCATTCCAGATGAGGTTCAGCTATGACAGCTATCCTGCAAGATATCTGTCTACCTTGGTGTCCTAGATTTTGAGTGAGAGCAATTCCAGAATTCTTCCATCAACTGGTCTCAGTGTCTTCATCTGGAGAAGTTTTACCTAACAACTTGCCTGAATCCTTCATTATACAATCCAAGTCAATTTTTCCTTATCCTAGCTATCAATACATCACAGATACAGAGAATAAATTACTGTTTTCTCTTTGCATTGCTTATTACATGTTTGAAAATCATTATTTACCAGATTTACAGCCTTCAAGCTCCTAAAAGTCTAAATTAAGGACAATGATGTATCGCTCCTCTGTTTTTGTTACAGAAATGCAAAATATTCCTCTAACCTTCCCAAATCAGCTTGCAGAATTATTGCTAAACAGTCCATAATTTAATTTACTTCTTTATATACTTTGGCCATATCATATTTTGTTACATGTTCATCGCACAGAAGCCAAAATAAATGTTTTTGTCAACCTTTGTAGTCTTTACATTGGAAATGGAGATCGCATACTTTTCTGACAGCATCTGCTATTTTTCATTCATTTCAGAGCACAGTGTAATTTGTCATACAACACAGCTTTTTACAAATCACCAGTTTCATACTTCAGAAGTGTCATTGTTAAATTCACCCTGAAGATAGGGACAAGGAGACTCAAAAATTAGCAGGGGAAAAATGTATCTCAGAGATAGTATTTATGTCAAGAGATAGGACACAGAGGACCTTCTGTATCCCAATCTACTTTCTGCTTGACAGACAAAATAGTTGATAAGAGGTTTCTTAAAATTCCTATTGCACCTTCAGTGGCAGTACTGGTAAAAGTTAAATGTAAAGCCAGATCTGTGCAAATAAACGCTAGTTTGAAGCTACTGTGACTTTGAAAAATTTAGGTTTCAAGCTACCAATGTTCATGAAACACAAATCTCAAAATATTTATTTCCTACAATACACACATTGTGTTAGCCAGTGCAAATGAAGACCTGAAGGAAAATATGAAAACAAACAAGCTCATAAAACAGCTTCCCTACAAGTTACATCATTTAGCAGGCATAAAATGAGGAAATGCAAAGAAAGAAGACACAGAATACCAATGTCCTTTTAAAATTCTGGCATTTTTAAAATATTCACATACCAATTAAGTATTTTAAGTGCATATACGGTTGTATGCAACTCAGTTGACCTATAATTTTGCATCAACTGACACTATTCAGTAAATGTCATTGGTTTCATTGTCTTGCCAAAACGTATCGAAGGTTCTAAATAAATCTTTCTGAATACATTACATGTCATGGGTAATTTCTTACCACAAGAAATATCTAGAGTTCAAAGGGTTAATAAAAAGAGGGATTTTAGTGATCTAAATCTATTTGCAGTAATTTCTGTCTAGTTGTCCTTGACATTTCACCAGTTGGTAACCTCCTCTACTCCCCTTTCATTCACACTTCTAATAAGACAGGTTAGCTTTCTATCATTTAATAGTCAGCAGCCTTTCAAATCACCCAGGAAGCTTGGCTCTTCTTTTCTATGAAAAAAAATGCAGTAAAGCTACTGAAGGGTGTATTAAAAAAAAAAAAGTAAAATTAATATTATAACAGACATTTCTTGTCTGTAAATGTGATCTCTAGTTTATTTTAATAGCTATACTAAAACCCCAAGGTATAGTTAACAGTATTATATGCCTTGTGTCTTCATATAAGAAAACATCCCCCAAATGTATTTTCTAATTTACAAGCCTGTGACAAATCCAAACTGCCGAGAAATTAAACTTTAAAAATATGTCTTCAGGTGATAGAGGACTGCTATTAACACTGTTATAATTGTACACCACTTGCATTAAATCTGACATTTCTGTTTAATATGTTTTGCTAAGGGTATATCATTTTATGGCCTTCCAATGAAATCAAATTCAACCCAGACGTTTTCACTTTTCTAGTATAATTCCCTTCAAGGTTTTAAAGCTTTCATTTCTTTTTCTTTCTTTCTTTTCCTCCCAAAAGGTTGATCCCCTGGCATCCATTAATTCTACGAGATTCTAGTACTGGGTCAATGAGTCAGTCATGAGTTCCCCCATTTCACACTAAGGCACTTTACTGACATTTTGTCAGTGCTACCTTTCTAACTTCTAAACAGACTATTCAAAAAGTAATATAACGAGTTTGAGAGGTATTAGGAAAGATTAGTGTCTGAACAGGAGGTTCTGAGGAAGTAAATGTTACCAAAAACTGGAGGGAGGGGGGTAGGGGGTTAGAAAGGATAAAATGTGTAAGCTGACTGGCCAAGTTATGGTCATTTCCGGGTGACTTGCTTCCTCAAAGGTCACCCCGCGAATGCTCATTCTTCCTCCAGCTTGTACTGATTATCTCGAGAGAAGGTCGATGTTGATAAAGGGAAACGCAATAAAATAAATTGTGTTACCCAGGCTCTCCCTTGTGTGTTACCACTCCAACACAGCACATACTGTATTAATTCTGTTTCATCCACTGTAGGTGAATGAGTTTCTTGAAAATGAACCAAAACAACCTGAGAGTAAGGAACAAAATGGTCTAAGTAAATCTTTAATCCTTTGTTGAACAATAATCTATCATACACTACATTTTTCAGAGGTGGTCTACTTTTTGCCACAATTTGAGATGTCAGAATTACACCTTGTTTTCAGGCTGATCAAACTACTGCCACAGCTCTATTTTCATTAGCTCAGTGTGAAATAACTCAGTTCCAGAAGAGACTAACAAATTCAAGGGCAAGAAGGAAGAAGGGAAAAGAAAGGGAGAAACAGAGAGGGAATGCCAGGGAGGACAAAAGCACGGGAAGAAAGGAGCTGGACCCACAGAAATGTAGCTTCCTAAAGAGATACATATTCTTTTGCAAGTTTCAGGTATTTGGTTTTTAAATTTTAATGCAAAATTCTGTGAAAGTGGTTTGGATGTATTTTTTTAGACAACATTGAGGCTGTAAAAAGCTGTGGAAAGTGGCTGCAGTACTTAAAAATCTCAGTTCATTAGTTAAAATCGACCTACTTCAGCACTTACTGAAGCACTTTAAAATAATGTACCTCATAGTCCTCTTTCTTAAACAGTAACTGATGCAAAAAGCCCTCCAGATTTTACTTTCCTGAATTAGTTTTTTAATTAGACCTCGTTAATAAAGAATAAAGACAATTCATATATATGTTTAAGACAGTACTTGAGAGCAAAAATTGTGTCCATCTTACAACACATAGCAATGAAGAATGTCAGATTAATTCATTACACACACTGTTTTAAAATTATTTCATAACCTGTGCCACAATAATTAATGAGATTAGTAAGATCAGAGACAAATGTACTTAAAGCAGCTCAGATGAATTTCAAATGTATGATAAGGAATACATGAATAATGAACACTTGCTAGTCTTAACAGTTTTCAAAGTTTGCTGCTTTGATGGATAGCCTGTATTCCGCGCACTAAATATTTACTATAAAGATTCAAAAAAATCTTTAGGGTGGGAAAAGAATTTACGGCATGTATATCACAAGGAAATCCACACTGCCAAGCCCCTTCCCCCATGTATAGCTACGTGTGGAGCCAGAAAAAGCTACATATGTATACAGAAAACTTCAACAAAGAGCATGCCTTCAGATTCTGTACTCACACACAACCTGTACACTTCTTCTGCACACTCTCTACTTTCTAACAGGACTGCTGGATAAATACTAGAAGTTGCCAGACAGCTGACCACCAGTTTTTGAATTATTCACACTCTCAGAGCTGAAGCTTTTCTGTTGTGCAAGACAGTTGATGCTGCTCTTAAGAGAATGACAAAAATGTGCAGAAATTTTGAGGGAGTTTCTTAGTAGTTCCCCAAACCTCACTGCCTTTCAAGTCCCTGAAAACTTGATTAAAATGTTGGAAAGGCCTGGAAGGCATTCTAAACAGTAGCACAACTAATCTGAAAAAATGATCTATTTGTAGCATTAATAATAGTTCATTTCCCTATCATTTTGAGAATGAACTTCAAAGACTCAGGGAAAAGTTGGCCCTGATGTAATGGTTTTGAGAAATGAAGTTCATTAAGATCTTAAGCAACAAACAACAGCAACAATTAGCTGCTGTACTCATTCTTGATTGATCACTAAGAAATACAGACTCTGCAAATCAAAGGGCCTTGCCAGTACTTTGCCAGTCTACTTTGAAAAAAAAAAAAAAGTTTTACAAATAAGGAGTTTGCTACTTCCCTTTGTGGGGATATTCAAACTCAGAGAATACTCAGCTTCACCCTAACTTTTCATACTCTCTTGCTTAAATAAGCATTTTTCCACTCTGATCCTTTTCCTCTGAGGTTTACCTCTTTGTTCCTTGACAAATAATTCTTCTCCCTCTCATATGTTTGCATATTTCATAGCATTTATGTGTCTCCACTTTAGACATTGATTACTCCACACATACACACATTTTTCTACCTGTATCCAACTCCTAAAACAAATTTTTTGTTCTTGTGGCTAACTCCAGTTTAGGTATATCTTACACTTGATGCTTTCCAGCAAAGAAAGCACTAAATGTTTGCTTTATCCATCAAGAATTCATACTAAAAACTGGACAAGGAAAAGGAAAAAAATAATAACATATGTTCTCTGAGAACATAATAGCTCTGAATAATGACTAATCAAGCTGTTGAAGGTGGACAGTAGATTCCATGAGATATTCTAGTTGTTATAACCTAAGGATAAATCTTTGGTATCATCATAAGCTTTGTGGCATCCTGTTGATCTGAAAGTTTCCTTATTAAACTGAAGACAAAAAAGAAATGCATTGACATATTTTGCTTAGGCTGTTGAAGCTTTGTGTTAATATATAATAAATAATTTTGGTGGTGCAATACATCGAATGCTGGTATTAAATCTCCCCTAATTTCTACAGATTTTTTTCTTGTTAGATAATTTATGAATGCTTTCTATTTGTTTTAGTATCCCTTGAAGATTCAGTCTGTTTTTTAATCTTCTTTTATTCATTTATTCTCATCTTAAGCTGAATCAAATGAAAATAGATCAATTCAACACTATTTTCTAAACCCATCTTCCCTGTATCTTCATTAATTAACAATCTCCTATTTTAAACAGGAGTTTAAACATATTTAATCCCTAATGTATCCCTGAACAGACAGGTCAAGGATTATCTGGAGAAAACATTTATTGGCTAACATACCTCATCTGTTACTCCCATATTAGATTTTCTGTAATGACTTAGCTCCAAGTACTATTTCTCTTTCTAATGGCATAACAGAAATGTGTATATATGTATAAATCTGATTCAGGGGCTCTATAGAAGACTGACAAATGTATTCTGGAACACATTGCTTTACAGTCTTTCCCCTAGAGCAATTCTGACCCTTAACTTTTACTATTTTACCTGCTATCCCAAATTCCCTTTTTTACATTCAGTGGCATTAAAGAACATAGATACTTCATTTCTTCACCTTTTACCTTCTTTTTCTGAAGGTATCTGGTTCTGAGCATCTTTTTAACATTTGTTTTATTTTGATAAGTTGGGAATTTTTAATACAAACACATTTTGCAATGCAGCTGTTATCCATCCTTAATTCTTTCATCCTTGCAATGGCTGGCAGCAGCAGTTTAAATTATCCCACTTGGTTCACAAGACTCCTGGTATTTTCAGACAAACATTTCAGCTAATTGTTTTACTGATAACTCATTTGGTTGCTAGTTTAGGAACAATCCTTTCACTAATTACACACTCCACTTGAATACCATCTCTCTGTCTGTCCACAGATATTCCTTTATCTTTCACAATGCCTTGATGTATTTAACTGCCCTCCTCCTGTGTACTAAAGCCAGACAAGAAGATTACAGTCACTTCCAACTGTCTTCCCTTATTTCTCAGTTTAAGGCTCTTATCCTTTATTTGAGCCCCACTCCTAGGAAGTAACTTTCCCAGATATTCTAGTGGAATTCCAGGAAAACCAGATTTCATTGAAAAGTAAAAATCAAAATGCCAACACTTCGAATCTTTGAAGATGTTAGTAGATATAATATATATATGTGTATGTATATATATATGTATATAAATACCTATAAATATAGTAAATATTACCTCAAATTGCTTCCAAATTTGGAAATTTCCTTTGTTTTTCTTACAAGGCTAAGAGTGATGGTACTTTAAAAACTATTGACTTCGAGAGGAGCATGAATAAACATAAAATGGTTTGTAGGAGGTTCAGGTTGATTTCTTTAAAAAGCATTTTCTCCCATATGCTAGGATGACCATACAATTTGCAATTAGTTATTCTAACTACTAAATTAATAACAACAGCATGGTTTGTCTCTTCTGGGACTGTTGGAATACTTATAAAAATAGGAACTCTGGAATAAAAATAAATAAACAAATCTACATATTTTTGTCTTTTTTTCTTTGCAAGACAAGTAAAAAAATGTAATGGTAATATGACCTTCAATTTATCATTTCCTAGTATGAGTGATAATATATAAATAGAGGAGAAACATATTCACTGTAATTTTTTTTTTCTTTTCAAAAAGAGAAATTTTTATAGTGAAGCCTTTACCTACTTTATTACTAGAAAATGAGAATCAAGAAGGGACCATACTACTCAAAATATTTCTAGATTTTTGTTTCCTTCTGATAAGGTCTCATGTCCATGAGCAATAACCCTTTGTATTTAACAAGGTAAATACAAAGGTAAGGAATAACAGCAGTAAAATCACTCTGTTCTCTGGCTGTTTCTGTATATAGTGTAGAAGTTGTTTTAATCTAATGTGTATTGTTGCATAATATCCCCAGGCACATTCAAGTAAAAGCTAAAGCTGTACAGAAAAGCCAACATTTTAAATGCGTCTTGTCATTAATGCTTTATTAATTGCCTCAGGCAATGCAAACCCAGAGCTAGGCAAGCTATAACAATATGACACTTTAAGGTCAAATCCAATTCCTGCTGTGTTTTATGGAGTGGGCCAAATATTGAGTTAACAGCAGGAAAGAACAATTTATTGAGCTTTTCTCCATCTCCTGATTATCTGATCTAAATTAGATCAGTTAGGCCGTTTTTCTATTAAAAAACCCCCACCTTTTGTCCACTCAACTTCAAAGAATATTTTTTTGTGTTAGAACAATAAACTTTATTAACATCTATTTATTTGCACTATACGTAGTGTACTGAATATAAAGAAATTAGATATATGTAAATATAAAATATAATACAACATCTTCTTTATGTTTAGATAAACAAAAATACCATAATGAAATTGTATATTCATCCATTTATTTAACATATATGTTACCTTCACATCTGAGGTATCTCTTTGGCTGTTCCTCCAGGACCTGGCCACTGAAGAGAAGGTTCGATCTGGGTGGTCAAACTTGCCATCATTTGCATTTAGAAAGAATGTTGTAAAGGGCTCCTGTAGTTAAGGAAATTATGACACATTAAGAAATCAGTACAAGGACTCATGAAGCAGGTTTCTGTCAAAATCCAAAAGCCTTTTGATGATCAAAATACTTCATAAAGGCAGAATTAAAGAAAAACATGGCACCTCATAGTAACATGTATGCACGGGTTTCTGCACTGAACATCTGAGTATATTTACTGGCACTAACACATTTTGCACAAACAAATCCTGAGTTCTATACCATAAGACTAATTACCCATCAGTGGCAGACGTAGCTTAGTTCCAGTTCACAATGTCTGCCTCCTTTACTGCAACCACCACAAACACATTCTGTGTAATTTATATAACTGGGCTTTGTTTAACCCTTGCATGTTGGTATGTCAAAATCTTTTAAAAATCCTATCTCTAAATCTTTCTTCTGTTTTCATTTAATTGAAAAGAGCTCAGTAGGTTCCACTTTGCCTCAAGGTGAGACTAATGGCTGTATGGTCGTTATGAGGCAGACTATGGTGCCAGGATATGCAGTTTTATCATTATTTTGGGGCAGAGGTACAGAGATTAAATATTTAGCCTTTACTTTTGCTAATTCTATCTGAAACCATATGCCAGTTCTTACTAAATGGAAACAGCTACCAGCTTTGGGGAAGGAAGAGCTCAGGTATTAGACAGTCTGTTTAACCCATTTTGATGTCACTACATTCCACTGCAGGGAAGGGGTTAACAGTGGGCCAAATCATTAATTTTACAGTAGAACCTGAATATGAAGATCACTGGCAGAAACCTGGATTTCCACCACTACTGCATTAGCTCTCCTATTCAACTAATAGCTGTTAGTGTGCCTACAGGGATGGAGGTTGCTTCTTCCTCTTTGGCAAAGTCTCTTGGGTAATTTTTTTAAGAAAGTCCCTTTCATTAAAGTCATACCCAAACATATTCCATTGCATATCCTGATCATCTGGAAATTCTGTTAATCAAAGCAGTTAGTAATCACCAGATTGCAATTGTTATTACAGTATTACTCATCTATTATTTGAATTTTATTCTAAACATTCTCAGTTTCCTTCTATGAAATTTTTGAACAAGTCAGGGAACTCCTCCGTTAATAAAGAATTTTTGAATTATGCCACATTATGCACATTGTGTGTAAATAGCCCCAGATGGAAAAGGTATGAAAAAATTTATGTTTACAAAGTCCTTAAAAGAAATTAAAATATACATAAGCAAAGCACGGATGCAAAAGTAATGAAATTATCCAAAAAAAAGAGAGGAAAATAAAAGATGGAATTCTGACTTCCAGAGACCATTGTTTCTCTACCTTTATTCCATATGTCTTCCCAATTAATTTTTTCTATAATGAACAGCAGTCAAGACAGGCTACTTTCTTTCAAAGAGGAAAAAACTAACTAATTTTTTTTCTCTTAAAACATGGGGAATTTGCTTTTAATAAACACATTCAAAAGAATAGTATCTCATAAATACACTTTCATCCATGCATTTTTTCCAATCAGAGAATCATATGTGTTAAATAATTAATTAAAATAATAAAATTAAATACAAAATAATCACTATATAATTTCTTGTTGGAGGACCCTAAATCTCATTGCACAATGGCTTTATTCGTAGTTGTGAATATTGAAAGGCTGTGTGGTGAGGAAGAGATTTATAATTTAAATAGAGTATTAAAATTTAACAGTAGTTCATCTTGATGAGTAGTATGAACTACCACAATGAACTGAAATATTGAAAGAAAATAACTATCCAGATTTTCCAGTGCTCCATATACTGAATTTAATGTAAAATGTAAATGAAAGTGTGTAAGATTCAGACCCAGAACTACAAAATGGAAAACAATATATACAGAAATTGGACTATATTAATTTATCCTAAAATTCTGTTAATACTATAATTTTATTACATTTACATTTTTACTATTAGAGTTATTTTGCTTTAAAATTAATTCCTCCTCCCAATTATCTGTATATATTTGCAATAGTAATTATTCTGTTTTCTAGCCTGCCCTAACTGAAAATCATTATATGTTCTAGATCTGAGCACAAATAATTCTGTCTTCTAACAACTCCTACCCATCATTTTTTTCTTTATAAGATATGTGTAATCTTTGTGAATATTATTGTGGAGCAGACTATGGATCATTGCAGAGGTTCTGAAATCAGAAGCAGTCAATGGATTAAAAAAAAAAAGCAGAAAAATGATGTAATTACAATAAATTATGTAAAAATATTAATCCAAACTTGCATGACATTATTTTAAGCATCTGAGACAAATACACAAAAGCAATAAAATTCATAATCAAGGATTAAACTTTTAGTAGCTGAGCACTACAGGGTGCCCTATTATGCCATCCTGCCATGGCCTGTTGTGCCTATCTTTTTGGATTTTTAATCCTTAGCAGAAATTCAGAGCTTTTACTTGCTTTATCTCAGACCTCTAACATAATTTTAAGGTAATTTTTATTCTCTGGGAAGTCAAGTGCTTATATAAATATAATTCATATCTGTATTCAATATACTCATTTAGATACTGTTATTCTATGATACTGATTACTGTCATTTCATGTAAAGGTTTTGTTGCTGTGAAAGCTATAAAGCAGCACAATGTTTTCATTATAGCTCCGTCTCACTTGTTCCTAATATTCTGAATAAAATTCACGCCTTGTTCACTGCCAACAAGGAGAGAAATTCGTGGGGCACTTGATTGCATTGAACACAAGCTTGAGCTGTGAGAACAACAAATTTTTCCATTCAATAGAACTTCTCTCCCCCCTTCCCTTTTAGCAGCACCCAGACTCATTGGAATCATTTATGGTGGGAGTAGAGGAGGAAGGAGGAAGGATGTGGTCATCCTAAGACATCCTACGTCAAACAAAAATGTCTTTAGAGCCATTTGTAAGAGAGAGAGTATATGAGGGTTTGTCAGAGTGACACACCTTTTGCCCGATATATCCATGACTGTCCTACTCCAATCTAACAAAAACAAGACCCAAATTCACTTCTGTTTAACAGATGACATCCAGTCCTCCTCACCTTTGAATCTCACTAAAAACTCATTTTAGCTCCATCCGATCTAACTCCTAATAAATCCAGAATTTGTTCTACCTTGTACAAATATGCAGTCATTGCAACAACAACTGGAAGATAGTAATTCTCTACAAACATCTTGACTACCACATGAGAGAATCATGCTCTCAAACACTGGTCTCTGTTTCCATGAAGATGCAACTGATTTACACAAATATAACTTCTTCAGTAGCAATTACTGAGAATATGCAATTATAACATAACTATTTCTCCTAAAAATCTGAAACCAAAGCTGATATTCACATTCTACATGATTCAAGCCAGAATTCATTCTTCTATTTTTCTTTTTTTCCTTCTGTCTACTTTTCAGGTCAAGTCACTGGACTATATGGCATTCTGAAGTGGCATTCTTGGTTTAAACTGTTCTATCTTCTGCAACTTAAATATCCGCTGCTCCAGATGAAATGCACATGAACAAAATGAGTTTTCAGGTGGTAAGGTCACCTAGCAATAAACTATGAATATTCAATTTCATTTACACAAAAATACATGCAATAGAATATGTATTAATGGTGAAACAAAGGCAGAGATATAAAAATTAACTACACAGAACTGAGGCTAAGACATACAATGTATTTTAAAAAACTAGCCTGATACATGTATTGGGTTTGTGTGGCAAAGTTTTAGTAGTGGAGGAGGCTACAGAGGTGGCTTCTGTGAGAAGCTGTCACCATATCCAATAGTCCCAATGCCAGCTGGCTCCAAGATGGACCTCCCACTGACCAAGGATAAACTTGTCAGTTATGGCAAAGTGCCTTCATGATAACAGACTTAAGAAGGGTCAGGGAAAAACTAAAAAAAATACAAGAGAACACTAGAGAGAGAAATGAGAATATGTGAGAGGAATAGCTCTGCAGGCAACAAAGTCAGTGCAGGAGGAGGGCCAGGAAAATTCCCCTCCAGCCCATGGTGCAGACCATGGTGAGGCAGCTGTGCCCCTACAGACTATGGAGGTGCAGAGGGGTGTAAAGATCACCCTGCAGCCCCTGGAGGAGCCCCTGCCACAGCAGGTGGATGCCTAAGGAAGGCCATGAGTCCCTAGGAAGCTTGTGCTGGAGTAGGAGCCTGGCAGGGACCTGTGCTTCCATGGAGAGTGGAGCCCACGTGGGAGCAGGTTTGTTGGCAGGACTTGTAAGCCCACAGGCAGTCTGTTCCTGAGGAACTGCACCCTGTGGGAGAGACCCATGCTGGAGCAGCTCATGAGGGGCTGCAGCCCATGGGAAGGACTCACTTTAGAGCATGGAGGACTGTCTCCCATGGGAGGAACCCCATGCTGGAGCAGGGGAAGAGTGTGAGGGCTTCCAAGGAGAAAGGGTATGGCAGAGACAACATGTGATGAACTGAGCACAGCCCCCATTTCCCATTCCCCTGGCTTGGTGGGGAGAGGAGAGAGAGAATTTAGGAGTTAAGTCCAGAGAAGAAGGGAGGGGTTGGGAGGAGGGTGGTTTTAACTTTATTTTCTCATTATCCTACACTCATTTGATCAGTAATAATTCAAACCAATTTTCCCAAGTTGAGTCTGTTTTGCCCACGAAGTGGCAATCAGTGAGGGATCTCTCCCTGCCCTTATCTCAACCCATGAGTCTTTCCTTATTTTTTCTCTCTCCTGCCCAGCTGAAGAGGGGAGTAGTAGAACAGTTTTAGTAGTAATTGACATTTAGGCAGAGCCAACCCACCACAATATATCAGATAAGGGAAAGCAACTGAGGGAAATATAAGGCAGTAGGGAACAGATTATCACAGAATTGACTCAAAAATATGATATTAAAAGCAATGTTTTGAAGACAACTGACAGAAACCAGATTGCATCTGTCAAAGCTGAAAAGCAAACCTTAAAATAATTTTTAAGGTTTTGTGGCAATTACACAATTCTCTCTCTATATATATAGTTCAGAGTGGCTGCAACTTCCTTACCTACAGCAAAGACTGTTTCCTCCAATACTAAGGTCTAGGCAAGCAGTTTCTCCCCATGGATCTCCATTGCTACATACTGTTTTGTTCTGCTTCTATCTAAATTCTCATTTCCAATTTACTTTTTGTCATAGATTTTTCATTTGTTTCCTTGCTCTTTTATTTTCTTTTCCTTTTCTCTTTTTCTTCGGTTTACACAGTCTTCTATGGTTTTAGTTTGTACTCCTGTCCTTCACTCTCAGTTTGTTGTCACTTTCTACCAAAAGCTCTACAGGAACACATATTTTCCCATCACTCTTCTCCAGTATTTCAAAATACTGAAAGCATTTTTCTGTCTGAATCTCTGCATCTCTTAATGTTGCCTTCCTCTTTCTGGACTAGACTGTAATTTACCTTTTCTTACAGTCTTCTTCACAAACTCTCATCCAAAGCTCTAGCTCAAGAAATTCACAAGCAAGAAATATTACTTTAACTTACAGAAATCCTGCCTAGCCTTGTCTATCAATTTCACTGGGACAATCTTCTCCCTCAGGATATTTCATCCTTTATTTTGTAACAACAATATCTCTCTATAGATCACTATGACTTTAGAATCTTTGTTGACATAATCTTTTCCTCTATACACACATATTTTCAAATATCTCTTTAGGGTTTCCATTTGCTGTCTTATCCAGTCTTATTATATTATTATCTTTTTTGCCTTTTCTGAGGTTCAAACTTTACCTGGATTTGTCTTTCACTTCTGTTGTCTACTCCCATTAGAGATTGCTTTTCTTTGTGAGTCAATCATATTTATATAATCTTTAAAATACCTATGTAGGAGTGTCTCTGTATTTAAGTTATCTGTTGTTTTCATCTTTTCTTTGCCAACTTCTTTTGGATATCAGTGGTTTCCACTTCTGCTTTCTATTCTCACATATATTGTTTGCTCTAACAAATGCAATTTATAAGGTCTGTATTGCAAGGCCATCAAGACAAAGACTTGGTTCTCTTGCTCTTTTAGGTGACAACACAAAGAGAGCAAGAACATCTACAGTATTACATAAACAGCAGTAGTAAAAATGACATTGCATTAGCCTAATACAGGAAATGAATACTCCTTGCTGTGTTGTACATTCAGCCTCTAACTAGACTTCCAGCTCTGAGAATTTGCCAAGTAGCAAGAGAGGATCTTTTGCTGTACAGCAGCCAAAATTAATAGATAAACATGCAAATAAAACTACTGTTTTTAATCTACTTTAAGGCAACAAAGAAACACATGTGTACCATAAAATGTATTCAATAGATGAATAATTTAGCAACATTTAAAAGGAATACAGTGGTCACCCAACACAGGAATGTAATCAACATTTAGTTTCCCATAGTTTAAGAAATATATCCTGAACTCACAGACACATGAATTCCCTTCTGAGCAGAAAAAAATGAACATGTCTAAGGGAAGCTGAGATGAGTGAAAACTCGATTATCAAGCTTTGTGTGGCTCTGTTTTGCTTTGTTATATGCAAAACATGCTTAGGATACACTTTATGCAACAGATTTTTATTGGCAGAGTGTACTACTTTAACTTAAGTAATTACATAGTCACTCAATTTTTCATTAATTCAGGTTTCTCTGTGAAACCTTCCGTGTCTCATCAACACTCTTTATTCTGTAAATAATTGTGATAACACATACACTGAATTCAGATTCATTCTATCTTTGAAGTTTGGTCCGCTTCCCTAGATTTGGTTTTGGTCATAGGACCATGAACTGACATAATAGTTTGAAGTTAGAATCCACATTTTTACATTTCTGAAAACTGTAGAGATATTAATTAATTTAGAACCATAGTTCATAGTTCATTTGCATAAAATATGCTGCTTTAATATAAAACTGGTTATATAATTCCCTTCTCAATATGACAGTTTAATGTTCTTACAAAAGGCTTTTTTTTAATGTTGCATGGGTCTGTCCCTAGCTGAAAATGAGCAGTATCAGATTTGTGTATTATCTAGAAATATTTTTTGGGGAGTGGATTTAGTTTTAGATGCATTTTTCTCATTGTATATGTCCTTATACCACCACAATTTCATGTTTCAATTATTTTGGACTGTTTTGGTAGGAAAGACGCCTGATCACTACAAATGAGTATATAAAATATATCTAGAGAATTTCTGAGATTTTAAGGTAGAGAAGAATAATAGAAAGGTGCTTTTATAAAAAACAAAACAAAACAAAACAATGGTAAGTGACAGAAGAGATGCTGTAAATAAAGATATTCATGAAAACCAGGATCCAGAAATACTTACAATACGAACAAGCCAAGCCAAAGTAGAAGTAGATGTAGAGTAGTGGGTGTTGTAATGATAGGGTGGAGTCTGATCATCTTCCCATGTCTCATACCGTTCTGCATAGAAGACAGCTCTCTTTGGGTTCAAAGCACCAATAGGCTGTAAAGTGATAAGAGGTCAAATATCAGCTGAAGGGCAGCATGTCTGATATGGCATAGGTTAATTCTGCATTAAAATTCACTGCACAGGCGACTCTGCAACCAAACACATTCCATGCTGTAGTAACCCCTGAGATTGCTGTAAGATTAGAGTTTGTTTTCAAAGTCTTCGTGTACTAAAAGTGTTATGAGTTTCCTTATTTTAACTGACAAATATAAGAGATCCACATCTGTAAACTTTCAAGACCTTCTTGAACTATAAGTTGTTTCCCAGTTAGTTCAGTAACATTGTTCTGGAAATAGACTTCTAAAACTGCATTTAAAATGCATTGAGGCCAAACTAATATTTCTGTTGCTGTCATTCACCATAATCACACAGCTAATGAAAACTGACTTTTGCTCACACAGGATACTTTGTAATGCGCAGTTCATGATGAAAAGATTTCACGCGGAACTGCTGATGGTGTCTGGTGATCCTAAGCAGAAATACTTAAAAACCATGCATAGTCCTCAGGACTGGGTGTACTTTCTGACTGAACAAAGCCATGCTTTACTGAACAAAGCAAACAAGCTTTGTACTTGAAAACAATAGAATGTGGAAATTATTCACAAATTCAAAGTCCATTCTGAGCGAACTTAGAGGACAATCTATACAAATTAGGTGAAAAACAAGAGATGTAAGGCAATAGAAGGAACTATTCATTTTGATGTGGCTACTTGGGGAAGACAAGCTTTTTATGATTTTTAACCCACTTTATCTCATAATTTTTTGCAAAATGTATTTGTTACTGTGTGATGCAAAAGTTACTTGGATAAAGAAAATACAGATTTTAGCTTTTATAGTAAAACTAACCAAACACACGGACTTTAATACTTAGAGGAGAACACACTTCCACAGCAAATAATGGTATCAATTTATTGTAATTTGAAATTATTACTTGATTTGCATTAATCAAATTTTAATTAGAATTTATATTATTAAGGGTATGGAAAATAAATGCATATGCAAGGACTTTGACCCTTTTCAAAATGCTAACAGTATTTTTGCATTTTATTTCACTGCAAAATCTTTATACTGAATTAAAATCCAAAGTAATTTGGAAAGGAAATACCAGTATAAGGTCAAATCTCTGTTTCACTACACTCGATATGTAAATAAAAAAATTTAAAGCTGCAAGTATTTTATTCTTTCAGCACTGCAATGTTTTTTGAGATGGCTGCATACAAGGCTGACATAGAATATGGTATTTTCTGATTTAGAGCTTGTTTTTAAATAGCAGTCTTTGGTGAACACATTTTAAAACATTATGATTTCAGTATTTTTTACATTAAGCACTCTGGATGCTTAATATTTTGCTGTGTCATGGAGATGTTAATAGTTTTCTAATATGTGTAAAATGATTGAGTAATCCCAAAGGATTGGTGTTATCTGGTGCAGACTGCACTGAAAGACCTCACAAAACATTCTTGAAAGAGAAGTATGAGCCATTCCCTAACACTTTCCAGGCTCATTTCCCAAATACTGGCAATAGGAAAAAATAAATATTTGCATTTTTCTTATACTTGGTTTTGTTACACATCCTGCCAGTGTCAGGAAACACACTGGCAGTATTATAGCCTTTAAGTTATCATTATATAAAAATGGTTGTTCAACAGCTTCCTTGAAAGAGACATTCTTTTCCCATTAGACTGACAAACTGAGCAGATATATGTGCACTTCGCTGAATTATATCAGGCTCTGGGTTGCTTTGGGGACTGGATGGAACCTGCTGACACCACCCTCATTAAGGTACTGTGCATCCACTTCTCTGGCAGAAAAAAATTCCAGTCCCAACCGCACATTTCAAGAGCTAAAGGAGTAATTCACACCATAGTCTGCTAAAATGAAATGTTCACCCCCTCTGAGAAGGGACCACAAAATAGCAGACAAATTGGTGAGATTGTATTTGGTAATGGAGAAACACCCTGAGAATATCTCTTCCCTCCACTATGAAGGTGCATCTTATCCTATGCTGCAGTGAATTCTGAGGCTATGGAAGAGAGAGACGTCATCTGTCACCATTTTATAGGTTTGAAGGCACAGTGGAGAATGAATATGATGATTAACACAAGATTGAAAATATGGAAAACTCCTGGCCTTTCGAAACACAGTAGATGCTTATTAGAAGTCTTTCATCAAATAATTGATGTGTTTTCATTATTCACTGTGAATTGACTACAGTAACAAGGCCTGTGAGGTATAACTGAAGCTCAGAATAATTACGAGGTATTTTATTCTACAGAATAGCAAAATTTTAATGATGGCTTAATCAGTACCTTTAAATAACATTTTTAATATAATATATATATTTGTATTTAATAAAAAGGTTATTTCTATCAAGAATTTGACAATAATTTTTAAAGTCACATAAAATACTAATGCAAACATACCATCATGTTTTCTAGGTTGTTCAATGAGAGGTGTTACTTCAATTTAAAAGATAAAAGGTATGATGATGTAAGATCGTGCATTCCCATTTTCATATAAAAATGCCTGTACAAGTAGCTAAACTAATCTACCTTCAGAACATATATGATTAATTGTAATAAATGATAAACCTGAAAAGCTGTATTCTGGATTACTTTCATCCTGATCAATATTCTTTTCAGAGTCATTATCTATTTTTTTTCCTTTCAATTACTTTAGTATTCACTTGAAGAAAAATCCTGACATGCACAAGACATCGTCTGAATATAATGGAGTCTTTAAGTGAAATACCAATGAGAGTAATTTCTGTTCTTGCATGATACTGCAATTTTCATGGGAAAATCTCTGGGAAGAATTTTATGGAGTCTTTATGGGGTCCTTTCCCCAGAGAAGAAGGAAGGAAGGAAGGAAGGGAGGAAGGGAGGAAGGGAGGAAGGGAGGAAGGAAGGAAGGAAGGGAGGAAGGGAGGGTTTGCCTTCAACTAGAAAGTCTCACCTCAACTTCTCAGGACAGATCCTGGATTGGATGAACTAGTGATCTGTCTGACAGCCTGGGATTCAGGAGACATGGGTTAATTTCTCTCATTCCAAAGGCCTTTATAGTGTCCATGAGGAGATTGCTTAGATATGTCTTGCATATGAGATTGCTTTCATTAGGAAGATGAGCTGGAAGTCCCTCACCTACTCTAGAGGGGGTAGTGTGCAATCGTGGCCCTATTTATGCGGAGATGACAACTGGGATCCCAGAAGTGGCACAACTGTCTCAATGCAGCACTGCCTGGGGAGGAGAGCTGGGAGCTGCTCATGCTTACACAACTCTGCAGCATCTACTTCAGCCTTACATAAGTTATCTCTGGCCTGCAGTGAAGAAATACAAGACACATCTGATCTCCCTTCTCTATGCAGTCATGGAGACACTGATGTGAACCACCTCTCTGCACATTAATGTAAAGGACATGTCTCCAGATTCAGGAAACCATACACATTGAAAATACTAATGGAAAGTGCTCAAATCTCTCTCTTTGCTTTGTTGTTGTTGTTGCTGCTCAATTTTAAAACTTACTGATTCACCCTAAATAGAACAGCTTTAGTACACCAAAAGGCCAGGAACTTTCTGAAAGCAAAAAAAATCTCCATAAATAAAATAGCAGGGAATAAATTCTGCAAGGTCTGCCTCTGGCTTCTTTAGTATTTTAACATCCATGTGGGAAAATGCTGTTACCCAAGGTAGTAGTACGAGTTCATCCTTCAGCAAAAACAAAGATATTTCTGTAAAAACCTTAATCTCAGTTGCATAAACTAGCAGCTAACCCAGTTTTACTCTGATGAGACATAGGTCCTATTAGATGACAAGTTATACATTAATAGTAGTCTGTCACGTTTCTTGTGAAATGTGTAGGATATGTGGAGTTTTGGTCACTTTCCATAGCTTTACTATGCCATTCTCAGCCCACAAGGTCAACTACCTCGGTTTTAATCTATCATGGCTATAAAATGCAGATACATTTTCTTTATGGATCATTACCTGTAACTTCACGTAATGGAAGAAAATAATATTATTTCCATTTGACCAAGATTCTATTGCTGTGTGCACTGATTAAAATGACTTGTCCAAACAATACAAAGGCAAAGCTCAATCTATATACTAAGTCCCAGTCCATAATCTTAACCATAAGACAAATACAGAAACTGCATTTGAGTCAAATAAATTGTTCTGAACATTATTTAAAAAGTTCTTTTCGTAATGTTTTATAAAATGCTGTTTCCAAACCCACCACTTGTATTTTTATTGCAAAAAGCCCTCTGTAAGAACTCATGTGAAATAGAATTAACTTCCCATGTAATGGTTTCATAAGATTATTTTTTACTCTAAACTAACAGAACAGGTCACTGTATGACAATGCCTATTCAGCCCCTTCCCTTTGATGTACTAAAACCTTCTGCTTCAGTTTATTTTATGTTTCTTTCTTCCATTTAAAAATAAGGCAAGTATTTACTTTAACATTAAAAACACACTACTACATCTTTCTTTTTTTACTTGGCTAATCTCTTTAGATATCTGGCCCTTGACAAAGTCAATATATATTGCCAATATACCTTATATCTAGTGTTTACATCCACTGGACATGTTACGTTAGTTCTGGATTATCTATTTGTTTGCCAAAAAAACCTATATTCTCTCATATAGAGAGCAGAACTGAATGTAGCATCCTATTTATCTATCCACCAAAATAGTCTGCTTAACTTGACTCTAATTCATGCAGCAGCTACCTTATCTGGTTTGGTTTTGCTTTTTTTTTTTGTTTTTGTTTTTTTTTTCTGATGTACTGCACAAAATTGTAGCTGGGTACAAAGGAATATTGAACCTGTCTTTATTTGGCTACAGCTGAAAACTGACTGAGCTTTTCCTGACTGCTTGCTTTTTTATTAAAAAACACTCACTATAGAACAACCTATAAATAGGATGTCTTAGGATGACACTTTAAACTTAAAAATAAATTGCAATTTCATCCAAATTTGTAAACAGATTTTTCTTCAGCATCCTAATATGAAAACCAGATATCAACAATAAAAATATAAGAGCACTCACAGATTCATAGTGCCAGAGTTTCACTCAGTAAATTATTTTTATTTAAGAAAAACACATTTTTAATTGTGTGGCTTTAACTGTGTGTAGTTTTTCTTCTGATGGAAGAGTTGCATATGATAAAGAGAGAAGTTTAATTTTACTAACAAAAGAAAATTATTTCATTTTTCCAACGAAGGGCTCTTAATAAGCCCATAAACTCCATTCCATAGCATATACATTTTTGGAAGTATTAAGTATGGTTGCCTTGAAATAGTCACACTTGGATGTGTTCATTTGCATTATTACATTTAGAAGCCTTGGGGCTTTATCACTTCCTTTTCTTGAAATGGCACAGTAATAAGGAAAAGTGGTTATGCTTATCACCACCCATCAGTCAAACACCTTCTATATTAACAAAACATAATTTTTTCCACTCAGTGAATGGGTGTGTGATGTTTCATACACATGTCAATATTAGTATTACTTTGCCTGGTGAAGAAATCATTTTATTTAACAGGATATACGACTGGAAGTAAATGAGGAGAAATTCCCGTTTACACTTTAATGAGCAGGGACAATGCAGCATGTCAAAACCGTGCATTCACTATAATTTAGGAGTAAAAGTCATACAATTTTATACAAACAAACCATACCACATTTTAAGTGTCTTGAACCTCACAAGAAATCACTGTATAGTAAATGCTGTGTACATGTTTCCTGGACTAATGTTTAATATCCTAAGTATTCTGCTAAAGGAAATCTCAACAAAGAAGAAAATAAGCAGATCACCTGATGGCTTGATACTGAAGAGATAATCTATGTATCTATGACAGCCTCTTTCATTAGCTTTTGATCCTGTCAAACAATAAATATAACCTTTAACCTTGTATATGCAATGAATAAAACTTGAACCTACACTGTCTAATCAAATGAGAGGTCCAATATATCCCACTGCTCTGGCACATTCCATGCCTGTGAACCCTGGTTTTAAATCTAAAACTATATGTAAAAGGGAAAATATCAAAAAGCTTGAGAACAGAACTTCCAAACACCTAAAAGAAAAAGGACAGAGGAATTTTCAGATTAATATTTAAATATAATTGTTCTGAGAGAACAAGTAACATCTGGATTTAAAAATATCACAACAAGGAGTGCCACATAAAACCAGAATGAAATGGAATGGAAGGAAAGGACAAGCTACACATTCAAGATGACTTTGCACGAATGTAAATATTTAAGTTTGGACTAAATGCAAAAGTTGCATATTTTACTCTATTACTGACATCATAGGCAAGACAAACACCTCTAATTTCATCTCCAAAAAACATATGAATTGCATTTGATATATATGTTCACTTAGGAGTTGTGACATAACAAAGGTGGTGTATCATATTTTATACAGAAAGATTATTTAAAAATTTGAAAAAATGTGTAGTCACTTATCATAACGACACTGGAGTTTTGTACAAACTTTGAGTAAGAATACACAAAATATTTTTTAAAAGCTAGATTTAGCACCTGCATTTAACTACAAAAACTATTTCAAACCAAGAAAACAAAGCATTGTAGGTGACTTCTCTTTTAATTTCACTGTTTTTGTGGAATTTTACCATATATGCAATAGTGTTAAAATTCTAAATAATTTCAAAAGATTGTTTGAGGACTATTAATTGCTAAATATCAAGGACAGAGGCTTTGTGAAACTAAAAAAGGCAGAATTTACACGGAGACAGAAGGTCATGAACTGACAAAGGAGACTTTATCCATCAACAGTTTAGCTGGAGGTTCTGATCTGCCATCAAATCTGCAGGAACATGTCTCCATTTCAGGGCAAAAATCTGACACAAGGAAGTTGCTCCTCATGGAAAGGATACTGTGTGGACCTGCCCCAGAGGTCTGGCTGAGGCTTGATAGCACAACCTCCTTCAATATGGTTAACAATAAATCACTGACTCCTGCTTTTAAGCACCAGGCTACTCAGGATTCACCTCCATGAAAACAAAAGAAGGGACTCAGAGATACAGGTCAATATCAAATAATAAAACAGAATAGACAAGATAATGTCAGAAACATTCAAATTTTTAAGATTTTTACTGAAAACGAAAAAATTGAAACAGGATGCAAGTAACACTTGACAGTCCAAGTCAGGCATTCCATGCTAACTGGTCACTGCATTTTAAAATAAATCATTAAACTATTTTTCCTTTTAAAACCATGGTGAAATGAAATCTATCAGATATTATGGTAATGAACAGTGCAAAAAATTGTCAATTTCAACCCTTTTGTCCTGAGGTAGTCCACCACACTTTAGAGATTTCACATGTGTTTTCTCATACATCCATGGGATAAATGGAGCCCAGATATTGCCAGAAAAGAAAGGTCATTTTCCTTGACTAGTTCTGTGTACGCTTTTCAGTGGTCAAAATCCTAACTGTTCCAGAGGGAACCACTGATAGCTTTTGGTAAGTTTTCAAATTGGCAAGAAAAGGTGCACATTGCATGGATTCTTGATGAAAAATAAATAGCCATGGACTTGAATTTACATTTCCTTTTGGGGAGAGCACTAATGACAGTGCAGTGATACTTAATAAGCTATACATGCACTAATGCCATAATGAGCCTTTACTAACTGATGAGGAAAACCTATCTATTCAGCTATCACACTACTTCCTGTAGCAATTACATATTTTATTAGATTGCTGTAAAAATCTGGATTGAACCAAACTAAATACCTAGGGAAAGGACTCATGAGACACTGTCTAATCTTGTTGCACTTCACCACATGCAGTGCTATTAATACTTACAGAAAGTGAGTTTGAGAGATTTTGAAAAGTGTAAGCACCTTAATGAAAGGTTTATCTTTCTGAACAACTCTAAACCAGCAATACTTTTATACATGCTAGGGAACAAGCCAGGGCAGAATGATCACAGGTCTTTTTTTAAGTCACATCTGTGGATCTTTTATTGTTCTTGGCACACATTACAATGGTGTTACAGAACTGAAAAACACATTTGTGGAACATACCTATAATACTGTGAAAGGTCAGAAGTTTTACATAACCTAACGGAAGTATCAAGCAATTTAATTCCTTTTGAGGCATACTGTGAATGTACTGTAAATTCAGGGTTTATTTGCTTATTTATTTTTTTATTTGTCTAAGAAAAAAAAAGGGAGTGTAAACTTAGGTGTCTCTATCCGCTATTATGAATTCAAGTCCTACTCAAATTACTTTGGACGTCTTACAAAAGCAGGCTTCCAGGAATGGTTACAACACATCTGGAGGTACTGCAAGTACACTCTTTCCAGCAGAGATGAAACTGTCAAATATCCAGGGCAGGATGTCTCCATTGCTCCCCAGGATGTGTGCTTGCAAGGAGGGGAGAAAAGAAATCCAGACTTAAAGCATAAACCCCAGAAACACTCATGTCTGCCCAGCAGCAAAAGGGAATGCAGGGTCTGCAGCACAGGACTGCAGAACAGGCCTTGGGGGTCATTTTCTCCTCTCCAGCCTCACTCCTAAAGGCAGTGAGTGACAGCTTCCTGTGGTTTTGAGCCTCACTCAATTTGTACAAGCAACTTCCCCCTCTTGGCTCAAGAGCTGTGGTAAGGATGCAAGAAAGCTGACACACCAGACAACAGAAACCTCACATTAGGGATGTTGCAGGATTATGCACTGTCTTGCCACCTTCACTGTCAAGATAGTGCATACACTTCCTTAGTTGACACTAGATTGCAACCAGGAATGATACTTCCCACAACTCAGTTTTGAGACCTCTTTTTTGTCTTTGTTTCAGCTGGCCAAAAGTAGAGCCCCTCCAGATGTTTCTGCTATGCTTGGCCAGGACAGATCTTCTCTGCAGTCTGTTAACACAACCAGAGTACCAGAGCTGGGTATTGATGACAATGTGGTGCCATTAGAGACAAAAATACTAGGAATTATTTTATTATAAAGCAACAAGTGCCCAAATCAGGTTGGATGGAAAAAAACCCCAACAAATAACAATAAGGACCAGAAACACCAGGATCTAAAATACAAAATATCCCTTTACTAACTATTAAATCAAAATAAGATGCTGATACTATATTACTATTTTAATCACTGCAAAATAAAGTGAAATATTAGTCCAAGCTTTTTATTTCCAAAGGATCAGCTTGTATAGGATCAGCTTGTATAAACTAAGAGGCATAATAAGTGAGATTAAGCCATCTGATGGACTCCTGTTCCATAAGTCA
Source organism: Rhabdornis inornatus (assembly GCA_013397075.1). Lineage (NCBI taxonomy): Eukaryota > Metazoa > Chordata > Aves > Passeriformes > Rhabdornithidae > Rhabdornis > Rhabdornis inornatus. The sequence goes on from VWZS01008558.1 coordinate 965,467, forward strand.
GAATGTGTGGAGGACTTGCAGATTTGGAACCAGATAAGTGAGGGACATGGAATTAGCATAATGTAGAGATTCAGTATAAAATAATTCTAAAATAGAAAGTCCATTTCAGACTTTTGTGAGTTTAAGATAAAGACCTTACTTAACCAGACTACAAATATAAAACAAATGTCTTTCTAAAAGGGCTGGCTGACTGTTCTTTAGCAAAAATGAAGCATACCTTTGAAAGATCTCTGAAGTTGCCTGGAAGGGTCAGATCTAACTCTTCAGACTCATAGTTCGTTAAAACCCATGGAAATACAGGGTATTGGTTCAGATCATTGTACGTTCGTCCTATTGAAAATGAAAGTTTTAAGAATTAGGAAATAGTGTCCACTTGTCCAGCTAGAAAAAAAAATCTAGTGGTTACATTTGTTGCATCACATGTTCCCAGATCCCACCACTTTGACATAATCAGGTATAAATCTACCAGACAAAAGCAGCCATTTAGATGCCAGAAGTCAACACACAAACTGAAATAATACAAAAAGCACAGTATCTTTTAAGATCAACTAAAATCCACCATGCCAATAAAAACTTTCTTTTTTATTTCCATTAAGATGTTTTTATATAATGAATGGAGAAATTAAAAAGAACTAGACACTTCTAGTTACTTTCCTAGCAACTTTATGAAGTATCATAGCTGTCAAACATAAAATGAAACTCCAAACAGCAAGGGGGTAAATTTGAGGTTTGCAAATCTAGGTCTATCCTAGATAGTCCATGCTAATCCATCATTCCCTGTGGTTCTTCTTCACTGAAGAAATGGTGAGATTCCATGGCAACTGTGGAATCAAAGTGATGAATTTATTGTAACGCTATTTTTTAATCACTTTGAAAATTACGAAACAGTTCTCCAGTGTAAAAGAGCTGACTACCCCAGGCCACACCCTTCAGTCATAAAAGAAACACTGCTGTCATCCCAGCAGCTCAAATGTGGAAAAACCATCTTTAGATACCAATTCAAAAGAACAATCTGCAACTGAAATGAACTAAAAATTATGAATTCATCACAAAGAAAAGCGTGTTTGGGAAAGGCTGTTTTTTTTGTATTGTCTAGTATTTAGAAGAATCTAACATTTCAGTGATAAGACAAATGAAATTTGTTAGTACAGAACTGTCCATCCTATTGCTATAGTGAGAACCACACAATATGCAACATGAATTTTAAAAAACAAAATCAGGTCATAAATATATGTGTGTGTGTGTATTTATATAATATAATTAGGAGACTGAAATAATCCAGGTTAACAATTCCCAGTCCTGAGGCAGATTTACAGCCCTGTCTCACTAACTGCTTCCTTCCAGATTCTGGACAGATTCCTGGGGTACAAAGCCCTGCACAGGAAAACATAGGCTTCCTTGTTCTGAGTAGCAGTTGCAATTCTCCACAAAAATCAGTTCTGCTTTAATAAAATGTGAAACTTTCACTGCTCTACAAACACCTATACCTTATTTTTTCAACAGAAGCTGATGAACTAAGAGCATGTTTTTATTTTGTACATAGTTTCACTGAATACAGGAGAAGCACATATTCTTAATAATTGTACCCTCTTTTTTACACTCTGAAAACATAGATGTTCACAAGAATCCAAAAAAAAAAAAAAAACAAAAAAACCCCTAAGGTGCAAATCTATGTCAAACAAGCAATTCCAGCACTGTCTGCTATATACACAAATAAAGATGGATAGAACCAGAACCACTTCTTCTTTAATATCAACAATTAATTAATTAATGAACAAATGAATGAATGCAAAATGACCCTTGGACAGAACAAGAATGTATCAAACAACCAGATCAAGAAGTATACCAGAATTTATCCTTGTAAGGGAGGAAAAGGAAAGGTATTATCTACTAGAATATTTATTCTTTTAGACCTTTGGGAAGAGGCTCAATGTGTTTTGAAGGAAGACAATTCTGCCTCATTTTTATACATCCATGAAATCAGAATATTATTTTCCTCATTGGCAATGGTTTAATTGCATATGACTTGCAAAGTTTGAGATTATCAAATTTAGGGTGCTTTAAAATATAGCCTCTATAAAACTACATCTTCATACAATAAATGTTTTTCTCACCAGCAGAATCTTTAATTAAGTCAACAGAAGAGCATGCAAAAGCTTCCACAATAGAAAGAAATTTGTGTTTATGCAGAGAGCAGACTAAAGGAACTTTGACATCCATGAAGAGAATGACTGAGAGGACTGTAGTCTATTACAAGCATAAGCAAAAAATGAAGATTCTGCAGAATCAAAATTTGTATGGAAAAGTGCTCATAGTAATAAAAATCTTCAACTGTAACCATTTTATAGAAGCATTTAAAAGTGAGAACATCCTTTTGAAAAATTTTGAAAGAAAATGTAGGGTCACACACAATTACTTTTAGTTTCGAAATTGAAATTTTTTCATATTGTGATTTAATTTTGGCACTTATTTAATTCATTTCATATCAATTCAATTTCAATATTCAGTCAAGATTTTGAATTTTTTTTCCCATTGCCTATGGGAAAATCATAAATATGTGAATAGGGCAAGGAAAAAGCAATCCTGAGTCTTGCTGGTGTATTGAGTTCTCTTTTGCTGAGGAGTTACTTATAGTATAGACACATGAAGAAATTATCATGTGACATTAGCTCCATGTCAGAACACTGCAGTAACTCCTCTGTGCAGTTTTTTACCCCACAGTGAGAAATAATTTGAAGCAGCTTCTCTGAGCTTAGGTAGGATAAGTTGCAAATAATGAAGCCTTCAAGATTATGTATTTGGTAAATATAAATCTTATGAAAAAAACCTAAAATGTTCTCTTCTCTCCTACTTCAATTTTCATAAAACATGTTTTATTTATGAAGATAACTACTAATAATAGTTCTTAATTTGTTTAATAAAAAAGTTCGTGATTTATTTTTCTCAACTCAACAATTTGCTCCTTAATATAAACAAATAAAACTGACCCGAGAAGATAAATCTAATTTAAATTGCAAAAGGAGATGAAACCTACAAGGTAAGACCACACATCTGTACTTATCTGAGCAGAGGACAGTGATCTAGGCCTATAATGGGATTACAAATCCCTAATTCTAAACATGCATAAATATTAGTGGTTTCACTTTATTAGAAATGCTGTCTTGATCTGTTCTGTTTTCACGAATGATTATTTTCAGAGTAAAGTCAGCAGATGAATATACATAGCCATCTTATCAATTGTCTGGTGCTTCCAGCAAGAATTATTTGGTCCTTTCTTTAGCTAAATAAATATAGAACATAAACTTGTATGACTATTGGTAGTCCCTATACCTTTTCAGAACCTTCAGATTTCCCCTCAAGCAGGCTTACAGAGATTAATATTAAAGGCTGAATATTAAATATTGCAAGCCCTGTGACACTAATCTACTTGAACAATAAAAATGAGGCATAGTAAATGAGATCTCAGAAATACTGGATATGTTTCTTCATTAAAAAAAAACTTTTTAATTAAACCATCCAATTTAATGTTTTTATATGGCACTTTAGTTTCTAAGGTAAAGTGAGCTAGAGACAGCTGACAAAGAAATTATAACTGCAATTCCTTGGTGAAAATGTTAATGACAGCAAAATATTGTTTAATTAGATGATTGCAGCATCTGGATTAACACTCTTTAAGAGCGATGTTCCTGTGCTTGTCTGCTTCTTCACACTTTACAGACATTTTGTCATCTCTAGGTCATTAGGAAAGAATTTTTAATGATTTTTCTAGAAGTAAGTAGTTCAAGTTACATCTAATTAGATGACAATAATAAGCCCAACACATGCAGTAGCTAAATATATACATAATTAACCAGTGAGGGCTTGTACATCACAGAGTAAAAAAGTGGAAAATGCTAAACAGGCAAAAAAAAAATGTTGAGGGAGAAGAAGTTCATCTGAATTTTTTACCTAATTGAGGATGTCATTTTTTTCCATAAACCTTTAAAAATAATCCCTTTCAACTGCAAGAAATTACTCACAAAAATTATGGATGCAATTTTCTTAATTTCTTTTAAAAGCAGTGGCATGTAGGATTTAAAAGAATAAAAATTCCAGTAAATACAAATACAAGCACATATTCAATGTACTGCAGTTTGAAGTCAAACAGCAGAAATTAGTTAAATACTGAGAAATAGATTTGAAATCTAGACTTCTAGCTAAAACAGTGAGCACTGCATATTAAAAAACAACTTCTTGTTCCCACTCCTCTTGATACCTTTTGCTGTAGTGGGATTACTTTTAAGCACTCTTTTTAATAATCTTTTAATTGAAAATAGTAAAAATTACTTGTTTCCTATATCACCCAGAGGGCTCAGTTGACAAATATGCTGGTCCCATGCAAAGAGGACAATTAGTATAATCATAGCAAAAACAAAAGGATCCCTGAGAATGAAGCAGGTGGAGGAGGGGAGGTGACCAGGAAGGCTTATGTCTGCACAGCCAGGACAAAAACCAGGGGCATGGAGAGTATAACACTGAGACTGATTGATAAGTAGCAGAGTGCAGTGTTTACCTTTGGGAGGAAAGCCCAGAGCTGTAAACATGATGAAATATGCTCGAGCCAGAAAAGAGGGCAAGAAAGAGGTGAAGAGCTTGGAAACAGAAGAGAGAGGTGAGAAAATAGCTGACTAGAGGGCCAGAGAAACAGGTTGAAACAAGGCTTTAGAGAGTTTTGGAGACAGAGAGAGAGTTTGAGCTGAAATTGCAATGAGACATTAGGCCAACACAAGTGTCAGCAATCACACACAGGATTGGATAGGAAATGATCTAGAAAGAGAGATCTTTGAGAGTTTAAGTAGAAAGTTATTAAGTCATGAGCAGAGATCACAGCAGAAATAATTAAACTAAGCATGAAGCATGGTAATGTTTCTATGGAGTAATAGGATGATGTAAAAATTAAAGAAAACTTCATATAATGATGGAATTTTTTTCACGAGGATACTTCAAATATTAAGGACATATAGAACAGCCAGGGGCCATGCTTCTCAGGACAGACATACCAGCAAACCAGGGAGAGATTTAAGAAGAGATTCATATCTTTATTTCAGTGGTTCTGTTGCACAGAGACTGACCAGTTTCTGTAATTAACAGTATTAATAAACAGGCAAAGGACTTCTTGTGGGAAAGAACCCAGCTGCACGATGTCACAATGAGAGAAGTAAGTTGGTGTCAGAACACTCACGTCTGAACATCACTCTTCCAAGGCTACTGCTTCTTGTGTAATTTCAGAGAAGGATCACAAGAAAACATGAGTGCTTTCTTATTCTTTTGTGGTGGGCTAGAGACTAATTAAGTGCCATTGTAAGAAAAAAAAAAGGAAGCTATAAAGAATTGGCAAAAGATGTACTAAACCATTTCGTTAGTGGACCTCTATTTGGATGGGCAGAAAAAACAGTGAAGTGACCTTACTTATCATCTACTTACCAGCAGATAATCCACAATTCTTAAGTGTCAAACCTCCATGTTTCTGACTAAATTACAGCTTAGATTTGCTGAATAAGCCACTAGGAGCTTAATGGCAACATGAATTGAAAAAAAAAAAAGAGGATAGATATATTTCTCAATAGCTGAAAACAATAATACCATTAGAGAATAAGATGCTGCTTAAATAAACAGTTATATTCTAAAACTAGGTCATTGCTGCGACACTAACAATTACTGGCAAGGAAGTTGTAACTTATAAGGAAGAATTTCTTATGGAATCTTATTACAAAAGAGTACATTTAGGACTGTAATTGGAAATTGGATTTCCAAGAAGAAAGAAAAGAAAATACATCTTTACTTATGAAAGGAGGTCACAAGTATATTCAGTACTCTATTTTTGTGTACAAAATAGAAAATCCTGTATTTTCTTCTGACTGCTGAGGGTCCTATCTACAGTGCATATAAGATTTTGTGTCTGTTTAATACAGGTGTACTTGGGCAGTTATCAAAACCAGGACAACAAGTTAGTAGAGGTTCTTTTCTTACAGTGCTGTATTTCTGGTAGAGTTATTAATTTTGTTAGTGCTTAATCAGAAAATACTTGTTTGCTGCAAGGGAAATATTTTTGAGGAACACCTTTCAAAAAGACTTAGAGAAATACAGGCACAGCTGTAAAAGCAGTAGTGTCAGAGCTCTGAACCCTGCAGTTTCCCAGATCTCAGGCACTGGTGGTACAAGGCCATGCAGTGGTGGAACCAGGATCAGCTTGGGGATGTGAGAACTTCTAGACTTTCTAACATACATTTATTTTTCCAAGCTTTTTTCCCCCACGACTGGACTTCAAGCTCACGTGCACTCTATTGTGGGTGGGTTTCTGGCTTGCCAGGAACTTTTTGAGGAGATTCTTTGCAAATACCCCCAAGTACTTAATGAGTTTTTGGAACTGAGCTTCCTAGATGAAGTACAGACTTCATTAAAACTACAAAACCTAGTTGATCTTCCAAAAAAATAACTTGAGGAGATTTTTTGCTTCTGTCAAAAACTTGGAAAACTTTGGGTTTTGTTCCAAACTAGAATAAAGAGCTTATTGTCATGTGTAGAATTGCCTGTTGGGTTTCAGTCAGCTCTCATTCTCTGATGTTATTTTCAGAAAAGGTTTTGTGTGTGTCATTGGCAAGTTCCACTACCAAGGATAAATTTTATTCTAACTTTTTTTAAAAATCACATACTACTGAAAAGTTTTATGAGATGGTAGACAATGCTGTGAAATGAGCAAGGCATCCTATGCAATTAACCAATGAGATTACATGAGCAAATGAGATTTACCTGTAAGAGATTGACTCAAGGCATTTAATTTCTAGCAGGTTTATTAGTATCAGAGAGGGACACTCCTAGGGACAGTGACCAAACAGTTTTTTCAAACAGGACACTAATTCATGAACACACATGAAAAATAACAAATAGTCAGTAATCCTTCAAACCTTGGTCATAGCAGGTGGAACCTGGAATGCTAATATCAAGCCATGCTATTATAAGGCAGATGAGTGACACCAAATGACCTTAAGAGAATTCTGTCTTGTGCAATAACCCCAACTGTTCAGCTATAAAGCCTGCCCAGCAGTACTAGTATCAAACAACAGGACAAAATACATTTTTGTTGAGATCTCTGAGATACTCCGGGGGAATCTGTTCAGGCTGAAGCTTGTTAACTGATGGATATTTTAGTGTAAGTGTTACTGCCATTTCTAAATAACTTCACACATAATGCTATCTTTTAGGTTTGGATGCTTTGGTGAGGTACCTAAAAATAATGACCTTGGAGTTTTAAACTGATTAAAAATTAAAAAAAAAAAAAAAAAAAGGCTTATCTCTTGTCTACTCTTATTGAAATAGCTTAAATTCACTGCTTACAGAAGAAATGAATACATAAAAAGGAAATTACCAGCAAAGGACAGTTCTGTCAATAATGTATTGGACAAGGACTGAGGGGACCTAGGCTAACTTCCCAGTTTTCCAGTAAATCCTCCAAGTTCAGGTGAGGCAGGCAGGGAGCTGGCAAGGGTCTGCTTGCATTTCCTCATCACCAGAAGGGCAGCGGATGTGTGAGAGGCACCAAGCAGCTGGAGCCAGGCCAGTGTCCAGAAGCAGGATAGCAGCATTCTGGCATTGCACCAGAGGCAATAAACGCTCAGCAGGGCTCCTTCCTCCAGCAGAAATCTGTGGGATTGCAGCTAAAATGCTTGGGAACCAAGCTGGTGAGTCTTCACCATATGGACTTTCCAGCCCAGATTTCCAGTAGTTTCAGGGATTCTGTTTTTTGCTCCACTGCACAAGGTAAACATACCCTCAGATTTCCAACTGTTCAGCGGTAACACTTCTGTATCACACTGGGGTAAGTTGATGACACATTTATTAACATCCATAAGACTGGATGCATGGAAGGTGACTACCATCTAAGCACAGAGACCAAAGCCTGAGGGTTCAAAGCAAGTGAGTTTGACAGCTCCTGAATTCTGCCACTGCCCTACTGGGAAGAACGCAGTGACTGTCCTCAGACTGGTCAGCATAACGAGTGCTACCTTTGGGTTTCACACTTACATGTGTCTTATGTCTGGCCTGAGGATAACCTCAAGCATAAAAGTCAGGACCAAGTAAAGATGAGAGTTGTAACACTGGAGTACAAAGTGATGCCTGGTGGAATTTAATTTGGGTTATTTGGGTTTCAAATTAAAGCTCACTGAAGTGAAATGTCTGTATGAGGCTCTCCACAGGCAGGTTCATAAGCAGCATGTGTGCTACAGGCAGGAATCATAATAGTAGACAACCTCCTGGAAATTTCTGTATATGGTGTAGAAAACTGCCGCTTTTTACATTTAAAATTAACACTGGAGTTAACACATAGAAGAGGGAAAGGTGAAAGGAATAATATCTTCCTGAATGTTTAATTAATGACAATTGCCAGAAAAGCTCTTCTTTTGCCAATAGGAAATGGATGTCTGTGGCAGTTATTTTCTCTTTTTAAATACCTAATCTGATATTGTATTTAATCTCAAAGAATTAGATGAGAAAAGATGCTGTAATCTAATCATACCACAATCCAGGTGACATCTGTACTAGGCAGAATACTGTTGTTATTCTGCTGTCTAGTTGCTGTTGCTGAGAATGATGAAGTAGCGAAATTACATTTTCCCATTATTATTTCCAGACACTCTCTGGCAATGGTTTGTTGACTCTAATAAAGCTTCAGACAAAGCTGTCAGCAAAGGAAATGGCAGAAGAGGAGCAAGGAACAGCCTTCACAGCAATACATGAATCTAAAGTCTGTGATAGGTTGTGCATTTTCTGATAAAATTTAATGTGTGTGTGTGTTTCAGAATATATCACAAAGCTGTAGCTGAATTTTAGAAGGATAAATGTATTCTATCAAGTCACCTTGCTTAAGACCTTGACAAACATAAACATATTAGGAGGGATTAAAGAGCCAGCAGCCTTACCTGCTATAGTATTGAGGAACATCAAGTATTCAAAGTTGGATATCTCCCGTCTCTGCCAGCGCTGAGTCATATTAGAGGATTTATAAAGTTGTCGGGGTGTGGCCAGAGAGATTCTCCTATGAAACACATTTAAAGAATGTTTTTTTAAGAGTCTCATTAAATGTTAAGATGTAGGGCAACATTTTAGTGTGATTAATTTCAGATTCTCTAAGAGGCTTTTTTATTTCATTTAATGAAGCCAAGAAGACACGATTACCCTTATTTGAGAAATGGCCTAAAATTAGGAGCTGTATTTTTTCACTACTACAGCAATGCAATAAATCAGAATAATATATTTTGTGGTTTATTTTATTCTGAATCTGGTTAAAAGACTGATATTAAAAGAAACTGCAGACCTCCTGGTGCCAGGCTTGTCCAGAAGGAATAAAAGAGGAATACCATTTCCCTGTTTCAAAAGGATATATTGAGATTAGTTCATTAATGTAAGTGAGTGATAGATTAAAGTGACATATACTTCCATCATACAAGTTCACTATATTTATTACTCAATTTGTGCACCTCCTCTGGTCAACTACCCATGATTCTTTCCTATATCCCAGTAAGCTTGAAGGTTTCTATTTATAGCCTGGTTTCTGAAAGAAACAAATTTTACTCAGTTATCTGCTCACATGTTCATCTGCCTGTCTCTTCATAATGACTTCTAAATTGCATTTCATTCAAATTTGGAAGAGCAGAAGCTTCTATGATACTCAATTTCCACACATTTTTTGAAATTTACATGAGTGGATAAGGGAGAAAGAATCAGACTACATGCCAAGGAAGAGAAAAGCAGTAAACCTCAACTCTTCTATATTCAATTTGACAACATCACAATAACCAAATACCATGCACAAAGTCTTAAATTAACCATTGCATATACTGTCCCTGATTGGTAAAATATAGAGGACTAGAGTCAGTCTAGACTAATGCATTAAAGAAAAAAATCTGCAACAGGTAGAAGCAGTCTCATTGTTCAAAACTCATTTTTACAGAAAGCAGTTCTTGCCTAAAAAAAAAAAAAGACATGGAAATTTTTAAAAAGAAAATAAATTCATCTCCTCGGATAACTATTTTGTAAGAAATTTAGAACTTAGAAATGTGTTAAAATAGAGAAATGTTTATACGCGTTAAAAAGAACAACAATAAAAAGACAAGTCCTAATGCCTAGTTTGAATTCAGTGAATTTAAAGAATGTATGTAGTAGTATTTACATAGCTTATTAAGACTAAATAGGGACACCCAATGCTTCAGCTTTCAGTTGCACCCTGGGCACACTGTGTGTTATTTCCAGGCTCCGGAAGCTGTGTATCTTCTTAAAACTTAGTCATATACAAGATACATGCACATAACCCTAGAGCCACACTAAACTTTCTCCAGAGAAAAGGTGAGTGAGTGTCGGTATGTGGGTGGAGCGTACACTTATTACAATTATTTGTCTAAACTGACAATATGTAAGTTGTCAACATCTGCCAAATTTCAGCTTACAAACTGAGCAGATAAAACCCATGTATGCCCGTACATGGCCATGCAAGTGTATTTACCCAAATAACAGGTCTTGTCAGCTTGGCTAGTCTTATTTTACAGTTGGCTATAGGATACCAAAGGTTTATAAAATACACTTTACTAGTACATAGGAGACAATGTAAATATTTTAAAATTGTTTCTATAATGCTTATGAAACAATTTATATAAAGAAATATCCAAATGTAATCATACTTAATACTGCATTTTATAGAAAAACAACTATTTTTACAGTAGAACTCTCAAAGACATATGATTTCCAGTAATTTTGACTAAGGCTACAAATTAATAAACAGAAAATAAAAATACTAAAGAGATCATTACAAAGCATTTAAAAAGCATTTCTGTCACAGACTTTCTGTTCCATGACAAAACAATATTTATGTATCAGTACAGTTTAGTAGCTACTTATAGACTTTATTCACAAGCTCCTAGGGAATCTCAAAAATCTATAAACTGTCAAGTGCTGGATTTTGCATTTGACTCATTGATTTGAGTGAACTCTACAGAAAATCAAAATATACTAAAAAGTCCTTATTTACTCCATATCTACTGTGTTTGAAAGATTCACTTTTCTTTTTCAGCAAAGACTGGAAGAAATTATGCACAATAAATTGGTTCCACACCTGCTTGTTTCAGCTAACACAGGAAGACCCACTGTTTTCTGTTTTGCTAAAACCACCCAACTTTGATCAAACCATTTCTTTCTTCAATATGCCATCACCAATATGAAGATGCACAAATGAATGTACTTCCTTTGCTTCTAGAGAACCATGAAATATCTACTCAAAATAGGAACTGCAGAAGACTCTGATGTACAACGGAATGATCCAATTTTTCAATTTTTATGCATTTAAATGTATTTAGAAAACAATTGTGCCATTTTGGTGAAGGAAGGGATGTTATATATTCCATATGTGGAATGTGACACACCCCCTTTCACAATCCCTTTTAATTTAGTTAGCTACAATGCCATCTCATACAAAGAATATTTAAGTACCTTGCACCTGCATAACATTATGTGTTGTGTTGCTCCTGTTCAGAGAAAAAAAAAACAGACTTGGGAAAGTAATTTCCCAAGGAAAGGTGAGAAACTCATTAACATGCACTTTTAATCAAAGTTCTAGAAAGGGTTTTATACTTTGGTGGCATCAAACCTTAGTTTTTCTACCTCTCTCCTATCACAAAACTCAACCTCTGCAACCAGCTGTATTGAGATCTGGAAACCTATCACCAAGCTGCTGACATGGCAGAGCTGAGATGATGGTGAATGTAGTTACTGTAACAGTCAAAAGACATTTTTTTCAGAAAAAAAAAATTAATTTCTTGGTTTATAAACTGAAGCCATTGTTTTCTCTAATGCATTAATAGCCCACAGAATTTCAGTGGGAGGTGTCAGTATGTTTAATGGTGAAGATACCATATCTTTTACCAATTCTTTGATCTCTATATGCTAGAAAACCATCAGGCAGCTCACAGTTGGTGTCTGAGCTCTGCTGCCCTCAATAAAAAGACATCAGTAAATTACACCTGAGGTGTTAGAACCATAAAAAGTAGTCTGATAATGCCACGCTAAAAAAGTGGATATTACTCTACCTATGTAGAATCATATGGAGCTGCAGAAGTTAAAAGACTCAGCATTGTCTGCCCAGTCATATCATTTGGCAAGGTCATAAGGAAACTGCAATCAATGCAACATGTTTCAGGAACAGTGAAAATGCATTTATCAAAGACAGACTAATTTGATTACCAAATCAGACCGAACTCTTCAACATGTGACTGCTTTTAAGGATGTAATTACTTCTTTGTAACATTAAGCACAGGTTTGAACTCTGCTGAATCAAAGCATTAAACAGGCTGCTTGGAAATGCAGCAAAGAGGCAAACTAAAGACTGGCTCTGAACAGCAGGTCTGTAAAGTCTTAGGAAGTCATAATGGTTCACCTGCTTCTAATCCTTTGAGCCATTAGATCATAAATATTTCTATTTACTTCTACTTCCTTGCACCTTTGTTAATTACAGGATTTCACCATGGAAACAGAAATACACTTAAAAGCCATGTACTGCATTAAAAGTAATTTACTTCTTTGGAATGTTTCCATCATGAATGCAAGCCTTTATAAGACTGTAATTAACTCTAGGTGATGTTTATCAGAGTAGTATCAGAGAAGAAATATTACTTGCATAAATAGAACTAAAGAACTTATGCAAAACAACCAGAAAGGCCTTCTCTTGTTAAGATATTTTAAGGTACAACTTAATATGGAATATTGTGATGATAAAATAAAGGATAGTTTTTTCTCAGTATAGCAGTTCATTTTGGTTACTCAGCATCATTTCTCCTTCTTTTTGGTTATATAAATAGGGATACTTTTAAAAATTAGAATTCCAGAGCCAGCATATTCATAGGAATGAAAACTATATTCTAACATCAACAAAAGATTGACTGCAGAGCAGTTATAGAGTCAGATTTCCCCTCCACTACTCCACTGCAATCCTACTGAAGAAAATAAGCGTGTGTAGACAGGGGAAAAAAGAACAAAAAACATGATTACAGAGTCTTTATTGTGAATAAATCATACCATGATTACATTAAAAAAAAAAAGAAAAATAACTGCACTACCATATGCCAGATACATTCTGAAGGCTAGCAAGCCCATTTTCGATTCAAACTGAACTTTAATCAAAAAGGTATGGAAATAACCGCATATTATATTGGAGCTGAAACTTTTCTAAATAATTATATCTCAACAAACTTTTTCAGACAATTATTCACTGAATAATGCACAAAGGATATGAATTTCAAAAGTAAAATATGTCACTGTAAATATGAAATTCTGATTGAGAAATTTGCATTTTGTTTGTGCTAGAACATGTGGCCATTTCTATTTCAGAAAAGAATACTATTACTTTCCATTTAGAGACAGCATTTCCTTTAACTTTAGTATATGGAAGAACAATGCAAATATTAACAAGATGCGCCTTCCAAATAAATGCCCCAACTTCGCCTTGATCTCAATGAAAACTTGAGAAATTTGGCAGTTTGCCTAAAGACTTCAGCACATTCAGGAGATCAAGCCTTAGGTATCATGAGACTCTTGGGCTCATGACAGGGAATGATGTTCATCTGGGAATGAAATAGTTCTCCAATTCTACAAATGCTTTGACACTTCAGAGTATTTCCACATTTTGCATTGGGATAAAACAAGGACAATGAGAAGTTTTTGTTTGTAGGAAATGATTTAGGGAAAGAGAAAGACTCATCCCAGACACTATAATGATGATTAAGTCACTGACTTTTTGGCCAAATCAAGCCAAATGGGTGTCTGAGCCCAAAGCACCATATTTTGTTAATATCATGCTGCTTTCTTGCTCCCTTATATTTCTTTATTTTTGTCTCATTTTTACCAGAAGTTAATCCTGAACCGAAAAACAAACAAAAAAATGTCCCCGCTCCAACACAGTAAAGTACACATGAAAACCATCTCAGCTATCCCTGAAATAGGAATTCTTTTACAATATAGGATCTAACAATTTCCAGCCTTATTTCTGGCCATGGGCTGATTTGATGTTGATGAGGAAATAAAAAACTGTAGTTGTCCATAGTATGTAAAAATCTCTAAAACTCAACCTTAGTTGCTCTTTCAAAAATACATATGCTCCTTAATTTTGGAAAGCAAAGAGGAAGAATGCATTATACTAGTGAATGGAAGAAATCTGGAAATTGCAAAATAGCCACCACACTGATAAGAAATTAAGTAAAATCCCACACATTCATATAGATAATTTACATTCAGCAAACACAAAAACTAGTCGAGTTCAGTTTCACATCCTGCATAACAATCAGAGGAAGGATGAACATTTGATTATAGATTTATAAAACCTGACTGGAAACCAGACTTTGAAGAGATAAAGTGTAAGTATTTTCACCAGAAGGTGCTTATTTCCTGTAACTGAAAAGGAAAAAATTTAATTATCTAGTTTACAATACTTTTACTTCTATTCCATATACTAACAGGCCATATAGTAAGTAAAGGGTAATGTTTTTCATACTAACCTTAAGAAAATCTAGAGTTTCTTGACAGGAATAATGTTTTAGGACTAATATTTTAAAAACATCAACTGTATAAAAAAAATATGTTAATTAAATTACCTGGCTTGTGGCAAACCATAGCTGGTTCCAACTCCAACACGTGGTAAACTGTACACAACTTTCTTCACTGTTGCTTGGTCAGGAAAATTAAACATAACAGAAGCTACATGAAGAAAGGAAAATATGTACCAGTAAAACATTTGCAGAAGTCTGTTTCTTCACCTGCCTTTATTTTTTAAATACTCAGGTTTATACTTGGGGAGAGAAGTCAGTTCCACTTTTATCCTCCTGGGGAATCCAAGGTACAACAGAAATTCCTGACATTCTTCACACCTATGTACAATTAGCTGGTTAACATTTTAGCATTAAATCTCCCATTTTGCAGAAGACCTGAATGTTGTTTACTTCAGAGGAACAACACCTTACTATTAGCCCATTAAATCTCTTATCAGGCTGAGAAGCTGTTCATTAGTTGTCATGGCATTTGCTCTTCTAACTAGTGCCTTAAAACACCCAGGAACAAGGAATTGTTTAATTCCTCCTCCAGCTGAAATCAAAACTTGTATCAGAGCTCCTGATGCTTATACACCTCACCTGTCCCTGAACTGTGATTCATAGTACCACATACAGAAAACTGACTGGCTCCATTTATTGCTCTGGTACTTTTAAACTTTAATTCATTTAATAATTAGAAAAGGAAATATTCTTTTATGTGTTTCACTAAAATATTTACAGACAATTGAGGAGAAGGCTGAGACAAGAGAAGAAGCAAATTTCCTATCCAACATTTGAAGAATTTACCAATTGAAGTGATCTGGTTCTGTAAACGAATCTCACTGCTGCACAGAAAGCAGTGAGATTGATTTATGTGATTGATTTTAATAAAATTTGCACTGAATACATACAAGAGTAAGCATTATAGAACAGACATAAGCACTTTATCAAAGGAAGCACAGAGTTTTAATATTCAGATTAATAAATAAAACACAAAATAACCACTAGCACAAATTTATGCAAAAAATATAAAGTATGACCTACTTCTGTTTGCCATAAACACTTCCAAAGCTGTGTTCTGGAGAAGATAACGTCTTGAAAAAACAGCTCGAATCTCGCTGAACATCCATTTTCCATGAAGGCCTTCGGTATAGGCAAGGACCTTTAAAAAAAGTCAAGGCTATTAGCAGGAATTTTTTGATAAAATATTGTATAAGCACAGAGGAAATTTTACCCATCAATTAAGTTAATCTTTAAGTCTCTTTAAGACTTAAAAATAGTGACTTAAAATGAACTTGAATGTTTTTAAGAAATGCAAACAAAGAAGTACCTGCCATTAGAAGAATATCAGTAATTACTGTAACCTGATACTCCTAAGATCTATTTCTCATGTGTCACATCAAATAAATTTCCTCAAAAACACCAAAAACCCAAACTCTACAAACATGTACAGGGAAACAGACACACTTGCAATTATGTTTAGCTGTATCGTCTTCAAACAGTGTGCATGACACAATTGTCATTTATCTATCAGATACCAGATTTACTTCTGAGGTTGCCTTGTGCAAAGTACAACCAAAATAATATAACTTGCTATTAACACCCCTTCAGGGTGATAAATTACAATCCTCCCATTCCATTAATAAGTAGAAAAATTAGCAAAACCAGTATGTCACCATAGTAATTTTTCTGAAGTTAGATACATCAAATATCCCAAACCACTTTAATGACAAAATTTTAATTTTGCATTTTAAAATTAATGTGAATATACTTTAAAATAAAATAGTTAAAAATTAGCACTGTTTTTCCTGTTTTAAATTTTCTCAATTGAGTGTATGAATATAAGACTAGATATTAACACCAAATAATCTTTTTCACTTTTCTTTCGGTGTTCTGGATATTCAAAAAATAGACAAAAAAGACACAATTTAATTAGATGTCATTTTTATTAACTTGTCTCATCTGTATCATGTGCTGTAGAACAATCTTTTTTCATCAGCTTTTTTCATCAATCTTTTCATCAGCTGTCAGGCTCCCTTCAGCCCTGCACCTCTGCTCAGGTGAGCTCTGCCATGGCACTCCTAGGAAGAGTCAGTTTTTTGGGATGGGAATCCTCACCACATCCATCTGCATTCCCCAGGCTCTGCAGACTGTGCCTTTACCTAGGCTGCAGCCACTGAGAGAATTGCAGCCTCAATGAAACAAAGAAATATAGTGAATACCTTCCCTAAAGGGAATGCAAAAAGAATGTTTCAGACTGAAGAGACTGAATTTCTCTTGTTCTCCATTAGGTACACAAAAACTGTCATACACCAGCTTGCAGTGCTCTACTCACTCATCTGAGGTCTTTACTTTCCATAATCATGACCTCCCCCAGCTTCTGAACAGGAAAATGTTAGGGAGACCATATGCTGCTGCTGTCAGTGATCCTTCACGCTTGAGGAAATGGAAATTGTATTTCTTCAATCTTTTCACTGATAGGGCTTCAAGTTAGTAACACGTCTCCATATATGAAAAAGCTAATTTAAGTTTGTGCACTTGGTGTACAACCTTTTTCTCATAACCATGATGAGTCTATTTCAGAGAGGATGGTAATAACAGCAACAACACAAAAGTGCTTCAGTACATGGAAAAGCATCCAAACGTTAGTTCTGTCCTCAACAGAAACCAATCAGAGGAGCACAGTGCTCCCCCTGTACTGTTTACAGTAAGAGTAAGTTACAGACAGAGCTCTTAGACCAGCATTGTGGCTGATGACACTGTTTCATTCACCTTGGCTTTCCACACTAGTTAAACACAGCTTGGAAGAAGGAAAGGAGCTTGATTCTTTAGAGGTCACCCAAACACATGCAAGAGACTATGTGCTCCCTCCATTCAGTCACAGGTCAGCTGTGGAATGCCACCTCATACACTAAATTCTTGCAATGGTTAAAAACCTGCACCTTATTTTTACTTTTATAGATCTTGTGACACTTTTGTCTGTGAGCTTTCTAGTATCAGGTAACTTTTCCTTGTGTTGGTAATTACAGACTTGTGGAAGATCAGATCCACTTACTGCTTAGCTTTCTCTTTGATAAGCTAAATAAACCAAATTTTCCTAGATTTTCTTTCATTGAGATCAGATGCTAGGATACTGCTGGTATATCATGTATGTGAAATTCAGACTCATAAGAACAATGACTCTGAAGATTTAAGCACTCTCCCTTTTCAAATGTATTCTGCTGCTATCTGATACATATTTTTTGTAAATACGCAGGTTTTTAAATTAAAGAGAAGAAAGTCTGAGGAAACTGCTCACATTTAAAAAGCTAAAATATAAGAACAGTCTCTTGGAGGGAGAAGTTTGAAATGTATATACCTGTAACCAGATCTACAGCAGCCAGCAAATTTGCCAAAGAATTAGCTCCTTGACAAAGCATCATGCTTCAGGAAACCACTTTTTGTACCAAAAATATTTCTAGTTATTTTTCGTAAAGAGAAATGTTTACTATTAAATATATTCTGTATATTAACATATTAGAGGATTCACAATAATAAATTTATGACTTATTGATATATACCACAGCTTATCTATTATAGATCAACACTAAAAGCACATTGCATACCAATCATACACTGCTTGCCTTTTACTTCCTCCTCTTTTTTAATTAAGTATAAAGCAATTGCAACTTCACAGAGGTACATTCAACCCACTATGAAATGAATGACATATGATAGTACTCCAGTAAAACAGCAGAATGGAATAGGAAATCAGAGGAAAGAAAGGAGTCTATAATGCAATTAATGTCCTCAATTACACTCTTCTTAACTGTCTATTAGTCCTACAAATATCAGATTATCTTGCCATTATCAAATTATCTGAATTATTTCAGTATTTTTGTTTTCCTGTCCAAGATATACTACCCATTTTTGCCATCCTCCATAATATTCATCTTACACCATTTTCATGTGATGCATTAAACCTCCAATTATTAGATGTCTACAATTTACAGCAGATATTACTGATACTGTAGCAGGATTCTTTCTTATTGTTGTTATAACAGCCAAATCAATTTTTATTTTTCTTAATTTGAACCCTTTAAAAGGCTCATACACCTTTTTTTTCCTTCCAGAATGATTTTTAGCATTTCACTTTCTCATAGGACATGAATGTAATCCTGGCCATTTTACATATTTTTCAGACTGTATGTATTGTATCTTTCATTATTCATAAAAACATGGAAATAACCACTTCACTATGCTAATAGACTGAAAATATGTTACTAAGTTTTCTGAAGGCAAAATTTCCATGAGTTCCAACACTTTGTTGTTTATTCTTAGAGTCAGTACTTCTTATTTTGATAATTTTATGAGGTTTTCTCCTAAAAACACTTGTGAAGACTTCCTGCCCAGGCATGTTTTAACAGTTGAAGAATCATGACTAAGCCCAGAATTCTAGGCACATCTCAGATAGTCTGTTTTTATTAAAATAAAAGCAACCAGCCAATATCTACATTTGAACTAAGCACAGTTTTCCATTTTAATATCAGCTGCAGCTGTTTGGTTTAAAACTCATTTCTCCTGGTAAAACCTTTTCACTTAGGAATATGTGTATGTTTTAAAGATACCAATTTGCTAGAATTCATTGCGGCAAGATGAAGCTCTCGCCTAACAGGGGAATGACAAGTCTCTAAAACTCAAGATTCTGTAATATGGAAAAACATCTCTTGGTGACACTTATTTAGATTAGGTTAGTAAAACGGCAGGTGATGCAGATGGAAAGTTCTAGAGAAGAGAAGCAAAACCATTACTGAAGTGCTTTCCTACTTGGATCAGATATGAAGGCTCCATTATTTTAATTTTATTTCTAATGTAATCAAGATTTTTTTTTCTTTTCAATTAAGAGTCAATGCATTTTTAATCATAAACATTCTTCAGTGGTTATTCAATTATTGATAATGAATTGTTAATTAACAGCTGGAATTTTGCACTAACCAGAAGACCAGAAATACTAGTATCCATTTTGCTTGAATCCCTGGTAGATTACCTCCACAGAAGGAACACTTAAGTACTGAGGCTCATTTTTGCTGCTCTATACTATTTTTTGGTATCTCATAGCACCAGACACAGCATGCAAAAGGATATTCTGGCCCTTTCCTTTTGATTATTGCTTCTGGAACTGAAGTTATTACAAAATCAAGTGTTATAAAGAAATCAAGGAAAACAGCCTGTACAATCCTATATATTCTCAGTCACTAACTTTTTGGTGAGAATGATCACTTTTGCTGTCTCTTGCAAGGAATTTTTACATATTTCCTTTTTTAAAATAGCTCTTTGGGGTGATTCATTAATGACTACGTATGTAAATTGAATCCACTGTTTTCAGTGGAAGTTCATAATTTGTCTTTTGAAACCACATTTCTAATTCAGGATATTTAAATTCTAACCTGATTTCTCAATGAAACTGTCAATTAATACTTGTAACACTTTTCAAGTTTTGTTTACATCTATTGCAAAATGCATGTATCATTAACGTGTAATATATTTGTCAATCTTTTCGTGGGTATGTTTGATGAGCAGTGAAAAAAACATGAAAAATCTTTTCCTAATATCTAATCTGAATTTCCCTTGTCTCAGCTTAAGGACATTTCCTCTGGTCCATCCTGTAGGTATGGTAGAAAAGACTGGCCCCCACCTCACTACACCCTTCTTCCAGGGAAATGTGGAGAGTAGTAAGGCTGCCCCTGAGGCTCCTTTACTCCAGGCTAAACAGCCCCAGCTCCCTCAGCTGTTTCCCACAAGAAATGTTCTCTAGTCCTTTCACAAGCCCTGTTGCCCTTCACTGAACACGCTCCATGGTGGACAAAACATGGAGGAATCACAGATTTTGGTTATTTCAACAGAGTGCCATCTACATCCAGCCACAGAAGTGTGGTTCTGCACCTGGCCCAGGTACAAAATAGGCATTTAGAAAATAGCTTGGCATCACTGTGTGCTTTTAGAGACTAGAAATGCATGAAATTGATTACTGAAAATCATTTTGTCATGTCAGGGATTTGGATTTCCCTTTTTCAAGAGCTGTCTAGCATTGCAATTTGCCACAAGGAAAATGTGAAATTCTGAATGCAGGTCCTCATGGGTTAAGAAAAATGGCTCCTATGAACACACAGCAAACTTTCCTCTCCAGAACAATGTAACAACACAGAGTTCACTGTAAGTACATGGCAGACTGCGTGATTGCTTCATGCACTCTAAATACAGATTGAGATGACAGACACCGACGGCATGGAATCCCACTCCTAGGGTTTATGAAATACTATATTGAGTGAGCATTTTATAATTACAGAATGTTTGATGAAGTACTGAGTATGATCAATTTTTAGATTTAGCAGGAAAAATAAGTATAGACTACAAGAAGAGATATATCATCTCAAGATAGACAAGCATAAAAAGAAACTATATCTATTAAGAAACTTCAAAAATCAGGTAAGTTCAATTAATGAAACACATTGTATTTTGTTTTTCTGAAACAGGAATCAGAAAATGTAGATAGAAAGGACAATTCAAATGAATTTAATGTCCTAGTGTTTCATTGACTTCTTACTACTTTTTTATGCATTTAGGTGACTCTAAGAACATCTTCTTGGCCTCAATTCCCATAATCATATTAAATACTTCTAAAATCTCACCAAAATACTGTTACGATTTTTTTTTCCTCATTTTGGTCTGGTAAAATATTCTCACTTTCCCTCTTCATTAAGGTTTCTTTTCCCCTTCTTTATAACATGCTTCTGTGTAAAATGTTTCTTTATTTGTAAGCCTTAAAAGCTTTCCTCCAAGTAGCTCTTGTAATGTTATGCTGTGCAGGATGGGCTGAGTATTATGTGCCATTATAATCTCTCAATTCACATCACTTTTAAAAATCTTTTTTAGGACTTTTTTTTTTTTAAATAAATATTGGCACTCCTGTTTCATTTTTCTCCTCCTCTTCAGGGATCTAAAAAATGCAGATATTATTTTTGTGGTTTTGGACTTTATTTCCTTGCCAAATATTCTCAGCTTATACTTCTACTTCCAATGTTTTTTTAAGCTTTCAAGAGGCCCCTTGTCTTGAAACATGAGGTTCTGTTCATCCAAACCTTTTCTAAATTTGATTTCTCTGGTCAGCATACCCACTTCGTTATCCATTAAAACAATGCCCACTCAGCTTAAAGCAACAGATGCTCTTATTCCCACATTCATTTGCAATCATCTGAAAAAATTATTTGAAATTGGTCCACTTGAAGGTTATTTTCCTCTTTTCTTAAGCAAAATGGTTTTGCATGTTTTAGGCAAGGAATGGAAAAGATATTGGAATTTTTTGAGTAGTTGCAGCAAAGTAATTAGAGTAAAAAACCAAACCCTACTCCAATATCTTATATATTCTAAATGGACCATTTCTAACACTGCATTTGTGAAACACCAGTGTGAAGTTTTAAATATAAGGATAAGTGCAAACAAAATTCTGAATAATAATTATTTTACCATTAATCTTGATCTCTGTGCATTTGCACAGTTTCCTTTTTATGCAACATGAAAACAGATTCTTAATTCAGGCAATTCCTGAAATGCCAACAATAGACTGACATTCTTGGAAGAACAGCATCAGGAGGAGGTAAAAGATTTAGACATTATCACGTTAGAAAATGCAGGCAGAGGCCTTTTTTCAGCTCTACTTTCAAACGTATTCAGCAATCATTGTTTTAAGCAGAGGCTCCACTGATTTAAGAATTTTAAAACCACAAATAGAGCTGATGGTGCTGGCTGGGGCAACAGCACATGTGGAGAAGCAGAAGGAGAATATATTCTAGTGCCACATAAAGCCATGCTAGAGCACAGCCCAACTCAAAACACAGAGGTTGAAGAAACAAGTAATGGGGCAAAATCACACAATTAATTCTGGTAGCCACAAGATTGAAGCAAATTGTGTCAGTTACCTCACAAGGTTTAAAATTATTTTTTGTTGACTTTGGCAACAATGGGATGTCAGACTCAAATCTAGTGAGAAATGTTAACAGAACTATGTTTCCATTCTCAGTCTACATTTCATGCTCAAAGATCAATCCAAACAGGGGAGTGGTGATCTCAGACAAATTGCTCTGAGCAATTTTGCCCCAGCAGTGAAATGCAATCAAATTAATTCAATTAGAACCGCACAAATTACAGTTTAGTGGGTATGCCAAAAAAGACATAAAATTGATATGATCTGAGCAAAATCAGACCATTTTTTTTTTAAGGAATAAAAATGGAGAGCTTCTTTTTCTCTCAAATGGTCAATTCACCTCAGCAAAAGTAAGGCAATTGAAAGAAAGGACTTTTAATATTTGCAAATTCAGGGAGAACACAGTGTTAAGAAATGCTTGTAAGTTGAAACCAAAGCAGGATAGTTATTCAATAAATAGCTATTTGACAAAAAATGCAGCTTTATCAAACTTGTATTACTGGTAGATTTCACAGACTTTGTGAGAGTTTTATTTGAGAAAAATTGCAGCAGAAGAAAGAAAACATAGAAATAGTTTGAGGAATAAAGAATGTATGGTATCCCTAAATATGTGATGTGTTCTTTCCCAAGAATAAAGCCATCATAAAATGCTCTGCTTTGTTTAATTGCTTTTTGGTTTTTTTTCCCCAGAACCTTCATATATTTATTCAAAAGTGCAATGCAATAAAAAAATGCATAAATACTCAAATGTACCATATCATAACTTAATAACAGTATAATAACTGAAGGCATTATAACTGGTCTTAGGAAAAGTGTAAATATTTGGTCTTGCTAAACATTACCCATTTCCTACCAAATGAAGGTAGAAAGACAGTTTATGTCCCTCTTTTTATTAATATGAACTTAATGTCATGCAACAAATACGTGGAAGCATTTTGTATTTTAACAGTTTCATATCTTATTTATTCAGTGCAGAATGCACATGATTTAAGATCTATAAAAGTCAATAGAATACAATTTTTTTCTACTACCAGGATTAATTTTTATATGTTCCTAATATCTCTTCCTATATAAGGTTGATCAAAAGCCAGTTATATTTTGTTTTCAACTTCAAAAACAAAAGCTGCTTCATTAATCCCAATGTTTTGGAATATAATCAGAGTGCTCCTGAAATTTTAGCAATAGATTTAAAATTCATTTTTATATGCAAAAAGAAATATATTAGTTTACTCAGTGATATATATTGTTCATCTACAACATCCCCAATATTCCCAAAATTTCTGCAATACAGTTTGTAACAGTCAAGCAAGATCCTCAAGAAATTCAAAATTCTACAGCTCAAAGAATCACAGAATCAGTCAGGTTGGAATGGACCATAGTGGGTTGTCTGGTCCAATCTCCCTGCTCAAGCAGAGTCATCCCAGAGCACTCAGCCGTGCCATGAAGTGTTGGGTATGGAGCACCAGTGGCTCCTGGAAATTGGTTAGCTTGGAGTGTGAATTTAGAGTAGATTCAGGGCTACTCTATGTTATGTCAACTTCTAAGGCCCCCAAAGTGCAATTACACACTCTGTGAATAATGGTGAACATACATCAAGGTGTCTTCATCTTCATAATATATTATAATACCAACTGATTCTATATTTATCCACTTAAAAAGTCCTTCAGATGAGTTTGTTTTGCACTGCTGGAGAAGACAAGAAACTATAGCACTGGGAAAAACCTGATCCAGAGCTCCAATAGCAACTAAAATTCTGCTGTGCTCTTCAGTATTACATACGGAATGTTATCTACTGTGCAAGGAAAGAAAAGCAAAGTTTCTGCTGAGAATTTTAACTCAGAGTGTTTGCAAACCGCCTGCTGTTACTCAATAATAACTTAATTAGTTTACACTTTATACTTATTTTGCTTTAATACTACAAGAAAAGTATTTATGTATACTTGTTTTAAAGAATACATCTTTATCAGATACCATAACTAAACACTGTTAAATAAATCCACACAAAATATAAAAACTACAAATATTGACATGTATCAAATGTAAGCTGTGTATATAAACTCCATAAATTACTTCTATATTTCTTTCAATGAATGGAGCCAAATTTACACTTTTATTTTGTATGTGCATTCTGTATATTCTGTATATTCCTTACCTAACCATCAATTTTTTAAATTTCAACAATTTAAATGTCAAATTTATATATAATTAAAATATTTGGGAAGGTCTAATCCTACTCAAAAAGTCCTCATGAAAATTAGGAAGAATATTAAGAATATCTACTCAGCTGGGTACTAAAAATGGATTCTGGGGAACACATTTAGTTCTTCCAATGTCTGCACAAAGCAAATTTGATATACAGTTCCCTCCTCTTTGGATTTCTAGCCAACTGGAATGTAAATCTGTATGTCATAAATTTGGGCATACTCACTGGCTTTCCTGTGGTGAACTCCAGGTTCCCAGTATGAAATGACTGCAACACCTGTCAGCATGTAGAGGTACTTTGTGTGAATGTGCCTCAGTTTTTATCCACTACAAGCTGCTCCGACACAGAAGGCATTTAAATTTTATGGACTTCTGGGTGCTATGCGACTATGAAAAGGTGTGCCAATCCCAGTCAAAAAGGGGTCTCTCATAAAGCCTCAATTATTGCTTCTTAACTTTTATGTAATTAAAAAAATAATAAAATGGGATTCAACTCAAGCTTTAGAAAGAGATTAGATATTTCCATTTTTTTGATTCTTACCTTCTTTTTTTCCCTTTTTTATTTTTTTTTTTTTTTTTTTTTTTTTTTTTTTTTTTTTTTTTTTTTTTTAGGGAACAGGCTAATTACTTCAGAAGAAAATAAACCATATCAACTTGTATAGACAGATTACTGCCCGTACTGTGATTGGTTCTATTTCTACTGCCATTAAGTCTGGATTTAATGCATATCTCATTTCTTTTAAAGAATACAAGCACACTATGTAACAAACTATCTTTAACAGACTCAATTTCCCAAGATGCATCTTTTCCTTGCAACTGAGTATCCCAAATGCCACTGCTTGAATTAGAAGCTGATGGTACTGAGATCGTCCAGAAAGTGATCTCAGCATCTCACAAATTTGCTTCACTTTCGCTGAAAGCCAAGGAAGTCAGATATAAACAGTAAAGGGAAACAAAATAGAGTGTGAGGGAGGGTGAATTCAAAGCCAGGAAAATTAGTCATGTAAGGAAGTGTCAGCTCTCAAAGATGAAATGCTGTCCGATATAAAATAATATATTGGAAAATACACAGTGATCCTCAGTTTTACCATATTATTATGAAGAGCCTTCTTTTCAGAGTTTTTTATATCTATACGCCTTTGTAAGAGAAAAAGAAAATAGTACAGAAGGATTGTAACTGTCTAGTTAAATGAAGCAAACATTTTAATTCAACACTTCAGAAGTTTACAGTTACCTTCTAATCCCCTCACTGTGCAAAAAAAAGTCTGATAATTGTTATTCTATTCTAATTCTATTTTACATGTTTTTCTATTTTATATGTTATTCTATTCTAATTGTTATTCTATTATATTTTTGCCTCTTATGCATGAAAAAAACTGTGCAACCACATCAAAAAAACCCAGCCAGTGGACACAGAGCTAGCTATAGAAGGACCCTCATTTTCCTCAGTCAGAGAATCTACAGTGAAATATTTTCTCTTCTTTATTTACATTAAAGGGAATTAATGATCAAACCAAGCTAAAATAAGTTCCCACTCAACTTTATAGTATAATGATGAGTTACTCTTAGAGAGTACTCTTAGAGAGCAGTCTTAGAGAGAAAATCCAACACATGCCATTTGACTGTTGCAAAATAATCCCCACTCTGCTTTGACTTCTTTCTATGAACTGTAATACAAGGTCCAATAGACAGCCTCAGATGCATCTCAGGTCCAGTACATGCTTTTCAAACTTAATCAAGGGAATATAGAAATGTATATAAAAAGATGAAAGTGTCTTTGCCTTTATACATACTGAAGGAAAAAAAAAACCTAGGGGGGAAAAAAGTGAGATCTCTCATAGGGGAAGGTTAAGTCTGATGCTAATGCTTATTTAAAATGGTGACAGTCTGAAGTAGTGAAGCCTTGCCGGGCTGCTTTAATTTCTCCCTGGAATAGCTCTCTCCCAACCTTCGGCAGCACATCAAAGTCTCTGGAGCTCAATTAAAATTGGATTATATTGAAATGCTCTATCTACGGAACTGTGTGCTCACTAACACTTTTCTTTCAGTAATACTCCAGATGACAGTTGCCCATCCCAATTTAAACAGTTGTCATAGAGACCATGAACTAAAGCAGCAGTAACTAACAATACAAAGGAAAGGTAAGTGGTAGGATTTCTATGAATGAAGGGCTTGGTTTGCAGCCGCAGTGCTCACACTGCAAGCAGCTAAATGTAGAAAACATAAAAAGCTGTAATACTATCCTCACTCCTAAGGAGAAGGGCAAAGTAAGCAAAATAGTAAATATTTTCCTTTTTTCCACCAATAGCTAGTAGTGTTTTACATTCCAGAATTTGTAGCTACCTAAAATACTCAGAATTAAATGACACACCCTGAGAAAAACAGCAGATAGCCCCAGAGTCAATCTACAGTCACCAGTTCATAAATTAAAGGCATCAAATTGCATTTTGTAATTACAATAGAAAAAAAATATGGTGTTATCTTTTTATATTAAAAAATTGTATAGAGGATTCTTTAATTATACATGATGTACAAATCCTTTGTCTTTATGATAAAAATCTAAAGTGAAAATCTGATACAAATCTGTAGGAAATTCATAGTCTGAACCCATCTGGTTAACACTGTGACATCCAATATGTATAATGCTTTTAAATCATTTTATTACTGGTTTTAACTGTTTTATAATTTAACCATGTAGATTTTTTATGTTCTACACCAAAGCCCAACAATACCGTTGGAAAACTCTAGCAGCTCCCAAAACTCCCAAAATAACATAAACAGCTTATGTTTCTGGCAGCACCAGACAGCAATGTATTTAACAGCATAGATTGCTGGTAATGATACTATTTTCTCATGTAGATGGCATGTTTCTGGCACTATAAACCCCTTAACCTTTCTTGTAATTGGCTTATTGAGAGTCCCAAGGTTGTTTTTTGTGCCATTGGGCTGATCACCATGGAAATGAACACTTATTGCTGTTTCACTGTAGTGCTCTATTTTTCTTCCAAGCCCTCCACAAGCATTCTCCCTGCTCTCCCGGGAAGGCAGCGTTAGGATTTTGAAGCAGCAACAAGGCAGAGTGCAAAGAGCGCAGGCCAAAGGGGAAGAAAACAAAAATGTGTCAGAAAATCTAAAAACCGCACAGATCAGAATTTGTCAAAACAAGGCCTTGGTTTAAACCAACAAGAAGGGCCCCCACAGCTTGGGCCTTGACAAAGCATGGCCTTTTTATATTTTTTTTCCTCCCCGCTTTATTTATTTATTTATTTTATTTTATTTTTAGCCCAGCTGTAGAAAACACCATCTAATGAACCTGTCTGGGGCTGCTGTCCCCATCCTGTCAGGCATGTCAGGAGATGACAAGCGCTGGGGACAGGCCGCCGCCAGTCACAGACAGGCCTGCCAGCTGGAGAGTTCAGCCCCAATCTAATCACGCCACCAGAAAATAACTCGCGCCCTCGCAGCCTGACAGGATGGGCTCAAGGAAAAAGAAAAAAGGGGGGAAAAAAATTAAACAAAAGGAAAAAAAAAAATAGGATCGAAACAATGCTTTTTGTTTCAATTACAAATCTTTTTTGGCACGGGGAAGGGGAGTAGGCGCAGGGAACACTTTTTAAAGCTGCTACAGCCCTGCTTGCTGGTTTCCTTTAGTGGAACTGTTTCTGTCTTTCTTTTAACACAAATAAGGTCAACACAGACATTAATGCCAGCAGTTACAAAAAAAAAAAAGTGAAAATGAGACGGTATTTGCAGCACCTGGATATATTTTTGCTACATTTACTACTGTGCATACACACTCTTTTCCAACATGTATATAGACATAAATCTACCTGCAACCATTGGTGGAGCTGAATTTATGAAAATGTGTGAATTATGGTATGTGTTTTTATTACTTCAAAACAACTGGGCTCATTTAACAGTATATCTCTTCATAGCCATCACTCTATGGTTTGTATTCTTGTTTGGGCAAAAACTGACAAAGTACAAGCGGTAAGACTGTTTGTGTCCCTGAAATGGGAATGAATATTCATAAATAAAAACAGCAATTTAAACAAAAGTATTAGAGCCTTTGGCCTCAACACAGTTGGTTCTTTCCTATCTGCAAATAGGCTGTGAATAAACAAAAAGGAAAACCTTGGACATGTATCTTCAAAAGGGCTATAATGAACAGGCAGTAGTGTACTGGTAGGCATCCTGTCTTTCTCATTCAAAAATTGCCAACACAGATTTCCGCTCCAGAAATTTAATAATCAAAAATTGCTAACATAGATCTCTGTTCCAGAAATCTAATAATCAGTAAATCCATAGAAAGAGAGGCTGAAAATTATTATTTAAATAACTTGAAAAAGTAGCTCCCCCAAAAGGCATTAAAACAAATTATTAGGACTAGACACAAATTTTCTTCAAAAATAAACATCCAGGTAAAATGAAAGTGCAAAGTATTAACTACATGCATCCTATCTACTCCTAAATGTAAATCATTTACCTTTCGGTGTATGTATCTTTGCGTATGTATATCTTAGCAAACAATTTGCATTATTTGAAAGTGAACTGGGATGGAAAATGAGTGATTCATGTACTACTTAGTAATTATTTTAGGAAGAAATTATGAATGAGCATAGGTCCATTTAATCCCTATAAAATAATAAAAAATGAAGATTTGTTATTACATCCTGCCATTCATTCACTCTCTGCTGACATTATAGATGTCAGAAAGTCTGTTTAAAAGCTTGCTATCTCTATTCATCTTTGTTTCTGGCATGAAATACAGACTGTAATAATCTTGTCAAGCCTACATTTAGACACTAATTCATGACCCTCTGCTACAATTTAGAGAAAATTCATACATAACTCTTTTAAGACAAACTATGACCCCAGATGGAAGGGTAATATCTAGATTCAGCTGCCAAATATATGCTGACTAAAGGCACAGCCACCCTGATGTTTCTCTATGAATGAGATGGCCAAATCAGTAAGATTCATTAACTTTTTTTAACCTGAGTGCTAATAAGACTTTTTTTTTTTCCATTTTGAGGTACTAGGTATTCAACTAGACATCATCTTACTTTCCTGCAAAAAAAAAAAGGAGTCATCTCTTTCACAATTTAAAGACTACAGCTAAAGCTGATAAAAAGAAAAAAGAAGTTGACGCCAGGTGCAGATGCAGATGACAATGCCAGGGAGAAGTGGTGATTCTCAGCCTTCCAGCAAAGCCTAAAACACCCCATTAGGGACTCAATCTGCAAACTCATGCAGGAGGATACATAGCAGAGCTGACCATTATTCATAATCAATCTTCAGATTTGAGAGAAAAAAGTCAAACAGAAGAGGGTTGCTGCATACACACAAAAGGAAATATCTCCTGTGACCAATCTAGATATAAATGCACTTCTGCAAAGAACATAGGTATAAATGTAAATATAATTGAACCTACAATCCCCTATCCATCTTAAACATCTGAAAAGTGTGACAGTAAAAGCAAGTGCTGCCAGGAAAACTGTTAGTATTTTGATACCTAGCAACTCAGACAGCAAAAATCTTTCAGAGAGCAGGAAATAAGAACCATGTTCAGGACCTTTTTATTTGTTTTTTAGGACTTTTTTTTATTAATTTGTAGAAGAGAATGGAGGAAAATATGCCTATTATTAGGGAAATAATGATAAGCCATTCTTGACATGATGATAGTAAACTGGCTGCACAGATGTGCCTGTCAAAGGCATAGATTGACATGAAGAGAAATGACACTGATTGATTTCCTATCTCCTGTATTTGGTATATTTTGGTATATGACTAGTTACAGATTGATGTTATATCTTATCTTTATTCACATATACAGGGACCAAAGAAACACAGTCAACTCCTGTTGATTTAAGATGGTGAAATATCATGTAATCTCTCACACCATTTGGGCCATGAAGTGCTACAAAAAAGCACATCCATATGAAATGCCAGAAATTTCTGCTAGAATGAAGTGATTAAAATTTTAATTTTCTCTGAAAATCAGCATACCACCTTTGTTCATAATTAAAGGTACTGCATAAATTTTAAACCATCCAACTGAAAAAAGATGTTCTATTTTAAAACAATAGAAACAAAAAAAACCCCACTGATTTGAAAGAGCATTCCTATAGACTTTTTTCTCATAGACAGCATCTTTCTCAAAACCACCATGTACCATTTAATCATTAGCTTATACACTGCTGCTTTATGGTGGTATTATTTAATTTATTTCATTCATGTTGAAGCAGAGAGTGCTGGCCTCTTGACCCCAATTTTCACTTAAAGAAACAAATTTCTTTTTCGCAAACTAACTCAATTTTTCTCCTGTCAACCTTTAGCCTCACTTTAAAATATTAACCTTTTTTCTATCATTATAAGCATCCAACATTCTTCTATCTAAATTTAATGTTAATCACCACATCTTATGATATGTTATATTCACTTTTAGCTATCTCTGTCAAGCACACAAAAGTAATTTAAATCTATATATCCTTTGAATGTAGTAGTACTAGAGCATTTTTGTACAAGCCAAAACCATACAACCCCCCCGAAAAAGCATTATTTCCTCTGTGTATCTGAAATTTTTACATTTTGTACTCTCAAATGTTAACTAAAAGATGTGTTTCTCCTTTGAAGGCAGAGCAGGAAGATAAGACAAGGCTGAAGACACACTTCCAAAATGTAGAGCAATGCAAAATTACCACAATCACTTGCCTTCCTCTTCTGCCAAAAGTCATTAGGAAAAATGAAGATATAGCAGAATGAGGGAGAGGAAGTCTGCACTGGAAGAAATTTTTTCCTACATTTATTTTTATGCCATCCCACCAAATTAATTGAATGAGCTGTGTCAGCATTGCTGACAGAGCAATCCATTTTACACAAATTACTAAAAATAATTTTAAAATTTAACACTACAGAAAATACATGACAAATTTTTTATACTGTCATTCCAGAAGCATCTAAGTAAGACACATTAAATATTACAAATATTAATGCTGTTTTTTTATTTGTTTCAAAAATGCTGGGTGCTCAACAGCTGTTATCTTTGGAAGTTTGAAGCAGAATCTGGAAGTACTTCATAAAGTCTAAACTTGTTTTGACACACAGGTGCCCACTATCAGGAATCTCTAGAGTGGCTTTATTTGCTTGTTACATGAAAGAAAATTTCCCCTGTGTATAAGGAACTGCTGAGAAGAAAAGCCTTTTTGCTTCAGGAGGGAAAGCAATACATGCATTTCTCTTGCTTGGTATTAACCAATTATCCCTAAGTGCCCATGGTATGATTCATTTAAAAGATTCTGAAACATAAACAAAACAAGGCCACAATAATTTGTGAAATGCCTCAGTGAATGAAAACAGTTACCTTCCCTCTGGCCATTTCAACCTTCCAACGCAATTGTAAAACATTGACATGAATCCCCTGCATCATGGCATTGTAGCATATTTACCATGGAGAAGAAGGGAGTCAAGCTATATTTTAAAAAAAAATCTAGTGAGAGCATTATTCTTGGAAGAGCTTTTTAAAAATCAATTGGTTGTTATAGGAACAGCTTTCACTGCCAGCAGGAAAACTTTGGGTATTTTTAATATTTATGAAAAACTATAAATTTTTCACAATGGACAATGTCAACTAGTTCTATAAAAATCCAAACAATTCAAATACTTTTTGCCATTTCATAGTGGAATGAATCCACAGAAATTACTTTTCAAACTTATTGTTAAAAATTTAGAATATGGAAAGAGTCTGTCTGATCCCGCTGAGATCTTTATTTATCAGACTGAGAAAAATACTCCTAAAACCATTCCAATTTAGTAGAAGCACACAGCAAATAACACCAGGAAGTAATATTTTCCTACCTCAGTACAGACAAACTAAATAGATCCCAATTAGAGAGTAAAACAACCCAAAATATATTTTACTTGAAAACATTACTCTTTTTAAAGAAGAAAAACGTTCTTATGGGCAATTACTGTCCCAGATGTGTCGGGATATGACAATAATGAGCTCCTTTGTCCACTAGAGGGCAAGGAGTGGGAAATTAAAATATTGAACTGAAACATTATATATCTTAACAAATATTTCAAATAAAACTCCTGGTAGTATAAGCAATAACCTAATAGTAGCACAATTCAAGTTAGATCAAACCTGTATTCTTTAACTGTCTGAATTTTCTTCAGTGGATAAATGACCCTGTTTGATGAGGAAGGTAGTAGATTCATACCTCCAGAACCAACTAACATCCAAGGGTTTTCATGGACATTGAACTGCAAAAGGTTTGAAGAGAATTGCAGAGCTGCTTGATTTTACCGGGACTGTGTCTTATCCAAAACCCACTGAAGTTGTTCCACATCCTTCCACTGATTTCAGCAGCTTTGGATTAAATGACATTCTGATTGGAGAAACATAATTAAAAAGTGGGGGGAGCAGCACTAAACACAATGAAACAGGGAGAGACAAAGTGAACAAATCCCTCTCTTCAAATGATTAAGCTATAAAAGAAAGAGGCCATTGGACAGACTAAATACAACCATAATATCCTGGTCTTCTACAGTATTGCTGCATTCTGTAAATACACAGAAAGGTGTATTTCTGAAAAGGGTTGATGCTGTGCAATGAAGGCATCACTATGTCTTGTCAGAACATCCCTCTGGTTGCCTGCACCAGGGAATTCCCTGGGCAATTAATCTTCAGTTTAGTATGAACACATCAGTTCAGATACTTGTCCAAAACTTTCTACAAAGACAGTTCTACAGAGTCAGTGGGTTCCACCCTGCTTAGTTCAGCCCATGTATGAAAGATTTGTGCATAAAAGAATGAGGTTTCTTTTATAATGAGTCAAGCAAATTCATCTGAGAATCTCCTTGTCAAACTGGATGCTTTCCTGGTTGCATAAAGTCCCCCGTGACAGTAAGCCACCTGAGGCCACATGTTGACATGGTAAAATTGAGGTGTACAGGATTTTCAAAAGGCTGGTCGGTGAAACAGTAGAGGGAAAAAAGTGCAGATTTGTTTTTGTTTGCATTTTGACTGCAAAGCTAAATATATTTCTTCATGGCTTAGTTTAAATATAGTAATGAAGAACTCTGCTGTGCTCTTTTGACCATTGCTAGTCATGATAGCAAATTAGAATCTCTGAAGGCCAAATGCTTTCACTCTCTACCTCCCTCTCCTTTATACAGGCTCAATAAAGTCAAACAAACACTACATCAAGCAGTGATGGGACAAGAGGAACACAGTTGATTCCCACTTTCTCCATGATTCTTGGTCAGTTTTCCAGGAGTTTATTGCAAGACATTACACTGCTGAATACTGGAACAGAATAGGCCAAGCTAAATGAAAAGTAGGGCATGGACCAACTGATTTCTCTTCTTCAGGACAAGAGAGGTGGGTGTTAGGAACAGAATCTTTGCATCCTCCTATAGAACCAAAAATTTACTATGTGCTTTGGGAAAAGACTTCACTGATGTTAAGCTGTCTAGCTACTACCACTGTGGTCTAATTACAATAGGTCAATACCATTTAAACTTAAAATATAAAAGAAAAGACTGAAATTGATATCTCCAGTCAGATATATTATGCAGTCTGAATTTGCATTAGCAACAACACCATTGAACATAAATAGGAAAATTCACAAGGGTTATCTGATCACTGATCAGATATCTATTGATAATTATTTATTGATAATGGCAGCGATTTTAGGCTTTTCTATATAGTGACTGTACTATACACTAGGACAAAGTAAAACCCACAAAAAGGAACATGATCTGACCTATCAAGCACAGAAATATCTTCTGCATGTGGGATGACCCAGTTTCCAAGTCACATTTTTCAAGCAGGTTATTGTAATTGATCCTGTGCTAGGTCTGTGATTGAGATTCTGTACGTTACTGAAAAAATCTTTGTAATGAACCAGAATAGTCCTATGGTCCTGTGATGATCCCCATAGCATCATTTAATTCCTGGGACACCACAACAGCCACACTGCTGAAACAACCTTCTCATATTTTTGTGCTACTATATCAAAGCATAATGCTGAACAAAATTGCTATCTACACTTTTCATACACATATTTATCAACGATAGATAAATCCACTACAATACAGTGCAATCTCCTCCCATCCTAACCCATTATACAAGAAGTAACAGAAAAAGTCCTTCTCCCACAGTGTCTCAGTTCCAGACTCTGCCTGTGCTGTTGACCTTAGCTATTCTATTTGAAATCCTGTATATGCCCTTTACCATATGGGAACATTTCGGTCTAAGAAACACACATCTTTGTGAAATCAAACCAAATTTTTTATTTCTAGAAACAGCAATCAATCAAGGCACATCGCCCCCCCTTTTTTTTCTTTCTTATCAAACTGGAGGTTTTACTCTGTCTCACTTACACCAAAGAGGTCCCTAACAGACAGTGGAAGAGAAATTAATTTATTTCCTTTTCTTTTGGTGTCAAAACTTTGAAATAATTTTAATCAGTTAAGAAAAATAAAACAAATAGCAACTGTTTACTTAAATAAACCACTATTATTATATAAACACAGAAAAGAAAATCAAGGGGGCTCAATATTTTGATCTTCGAAGGCTTAAACCCCAGAATCCATAATCTGAATATAAATAGCTATGTGCTCTTAATTATTCAGGTCTCTGACATTCATTTTTTAAATTAAAATGTACCCAGAGATAATGTCATTAACAGATGAAATTATTCTGTATCTATACAATATTATAATGACTTTTAAAACTGCAGTGTATATCAAGACTTTGAAAAGAAAACGGCGTGTTTTAAAAACTATATTCTGCTGCTACAGAATCAGCTATATTCTGCTGATAAAATCAGCTGCTACATGAAGAATGTATAGAAAATAAGGATGGTAATTAAAATTATTGACCCAGTGACAACTCTCTAAGTAAGCAAATCTTGACTTTAACAGGAATTACACTTGAGTTAACACTGCAGGGTTGGACTGCACAATTGCCAAATGACTTCCTGTTTCTTCATCTTGTATATTAAAACCTGTAAGACCTTGATGCCTTGACATAATTTTATGTTGTCACTAATGTCACAGGACACCCCAGCTTGCCTTTGTGCTCAGAAGAAGCCCCTCTGCTGACATCTATTATGTACAGTCTGCTTCCATTTGCAACTGTGCAATGCAAACAATGTGTAGGGAACGACCTGTTCAGTTCCACACCATCGACAGACAAAACTGCTGAGCTCAGAAGCACAATTAAAAACAGTAGCTGTGATAAAAAAAAAGAACATCCCACCAGTTTACTGCTCTGATCACAGGAAGACTCCAGGAGTAATAGCCGTTGTGTGTTTATGGAAGCAGGGAGGTGACTAAAAAGTGCCCTGTCAGTTTTCAGCTCTGGCTTCCCAGCTGCATTAAAATGCAGCCCTGAGCAATTTTTTTTTTTTTTTTTTTTTTTTTTTTTGTGTCTGGAATTTCAGGAGCAGAGAGTACAAAAGAGCTGATGAGCAATGAATGCTTCACCCTTCCTCAATTAATCTTGTCTCTCTACCTTTGCTTTTGCTTTCCCTCTACATGAAGGTAATAATGACACCCTCATCCATTATCCTTTTATCCCTGTTATTCTCGTGAAATTGCTTAATAATATGTTACAGATTCGTCTTCACTCACATAATTCTTCCTGTCATTTGCAGTATATCATCCTGCAAACATACAGCCCACTTTCACTGGCCGTTCTTTGAAGATTATTGTCAGTGACATCTTCAGGATGCGTTTGGAATCTGGAGCATCATTTCCGTTGCGATGGGGAATTACACTGACTTATCTGTCATTGCCAAAAGCACAACAAGCAATTCAGTGTTAATGCAAAGGTAACACAGGTTTTTATCATGCCGCCAGAACAAGAGCTCTTGTAAATTTATGCTAATATGGCCCTTTTATAGTTTAATAACCTCCTCCCCTACTGGAAAAAGGGGCACATGCACACGCATGAGCACACACATACACACCAGCACCCATACACGCTGGTAGCTCAATAATCTGTGTCACAGTGTGGTAGGTAATTTGTAGCTGATCCTCTTGTAATTATTTATTTTAAATCTTTTTATGAATGCTAATCTTATATAGTACAGCGGATCTCCAATTTTTTTAGATACATAGAAGTTATGAGAGGCAACTGAACAGCTCCTGTTTCTAACAGTGGGTAACAACCGTGAATGGTTCCCATGACGTGAATTCCCTATTTCTCAACAAAATGATAACAGATCAGGTTTTTTGATTGTCAGTGTTTTTTCCCCCTTTCTTTTCTTTTCTTTTCTGTGAGGCTATGGCTGCTGATTTCATTTGCTTTCTTCATCAAGAAATCCACTACTACAAACGAGCCCTTCTCCCTGATCCAGGGTGGCATTCCAGAGGGACCCTAGCGATCCTGCCTGCATGCCAAATCTGACAACACATGACAAGCCGGTCGGCGTGCAGTAATTTGACTAATTATACCGGATTAGAGCATATTAATGCAAGCTGTTTTCTCCAGAGTTAATGACCTGCTGACTGGGTTCTGTAAGGCCCCACTAGGTCTGCAGACAGCTAAAAAACAAAACCCTGCTTTCTAAGCCCTCGTCATTTCACATCAGCAAATGAGTATATCAAACTACTGAGCAGCAAAATTCAAGCGACATTTTGTGTGCTACAAACCAAGGCAGCTTTCCCTAACTTTCCACCTCAAGGGTTTCTTTGATATAAAATTAAAATCTACTTTTCTTCTCATTTATTGCCTTCCTGCAATGCAGAGTCCAGAAATTGAGGAGAATATTTTTTTTCCTAGATATCTCCCTAGTTTTTTTATTAATGAGCACAGGGGAGAGAAAAATAACTTATGATGACTATAATAATGCCATATGATTTCATTACTGTTTTACCATTATACACTTTTTAACAAATAATTCAGTATTATAAAGAGCTTTATGAAGTGATGCTTTCAAATAAAATGTGTTTTTCAGGAGCTTAGAACCCTTGAGATAATTACTTTGAGAGTGTTTTTTTACCTACTTTTTCTCTAGCTGAATAACTTTTTCGTAAAGAGATTGGCTGTTGTTTTAAATTATTTTAAATGAATGAAAAGTATTTTCCAAACTCAAATTAAACTATTTCAAAATAATTTTATTTTAAACTTTGGCTTGTTTTAAAAAGAGGTTGTTAAGAACACAATAATTTTGACAATATGAATTAATCAGGCTGAAATTGAAGCTTCCCCCCCCCCCCCCCCC
>VWZS01008558.1:1003495-1024153 GCA_013397075.1 Rhabdornis inornatus
CCCCCCCACCCAAGAGCCATGGACAACCTTTAGCAATATGATGAGGGCTTTGCACGTATCTGTGTGTATACAATGTAGGTTCTTATACTCTGAAATACAGAACCATGGTTTTCACTTAATGGCTTTTATGTATATATCTAACTGAATTATCTTATGCAAACATTTAAATTATCCATTAAGGATTCTAAAATAAATTCATATGTGGAGCTCTTCATGTGCACAGACTCTTGTATTCTTATTTAGAATTTGGAATATTTCAATGCTCCACTGAATAGTGAAAATATGCACATTTAGCAGAAGTCAACAGTCAACTCTTTTCCTTCTTTTTCTAATGCTGTTTTTTTTATTTAAACACATGTGTATGTTACTTTCTGGAATAACTAGCAATATAAAATCAAACTCCTTGTACATTTTTCTCAAAATACATGCAAAAGTGGGCAACTGAATTGCAACTCAGATGCACATATTTCCAATATAAATATATGGCTGATGCAAAACATCAGAAATACATTTATTACAGGGAAAAAAGTTAAGAGTTTCAGCTAGCACTAGACCATTTTATCATTATAATTCTACATATACATTTGTATCCTATGTCTCAGAAAGAACTAATGACCTACATCCAGTACATAAGATACACAGGGAACCAAATCCTGTGCTTAGGCCCACATGTGTATCTAGCGTAACTCAAACGGAATTTGAAATTAGTTTACCATAAATGAGATCAGAAACATACTCATTTAAACCACAAGCCTTTGAGTCAAATTAAACTTCGTAAAGTCCACTATCAAATTAGTTATGCTTTGCATTTGTAAGGCAGAAGAAAATTGAGCTATTTGTGACCTGTGCTTGCAGAAAGCATTCTTTCTTTTCAGTGAGTAGAAAGAGGGTCTGAAAAACATTAGTAGTGCTGTAAAAGTCCTAGAGGACTAGCTCAATCAGGAAATTGGTAATGGACTAGAGACCTTAACTCTAATTTACTGGTCTACATACAATAGTTGAACCAAATCCTGGTCTTGCCTTCAATTATCTTAAGGAAGACCTCTACTTTGCCATCATCCCAAAGAGCCTGAGAATTGTCACCCTCAGACTGCTCTTCAATAATCTATGGAAAATGAGATGTCCACCGCAACCTGAAAGGCAATTATCAAATGCTCACAGCAAAAAGGCACCACACCCTGGCATTCTTGTTGGCACTCTCAGCAGAGGACAGGAGAGTGAGTGGGTAAGAAGGCTACTAAGCTGTCACCCTTAAGGGGGATCCTTTAGGTCATGGGTGAAGCATATCAGGAGGGCAGTGTGGGAAAGGCAGAACTGTTGCTGCTCATGCATACATAAAGGATTTCGGTCTTCAGGGCTGTCAATCCAGCATCTTTCAATAGAACTAAATTCATTACACACAAAAAGTGTAGATAGGCCTTCTAAAACGAATAAAGCTGGCTTCTGATACTGCTCTGGATAACTATCTAACCAGTTTTATAATGAAGTTACTTTTACAGTAAAACTAGGTTTAGTAACCGGTTTTGTACATTAGAAATAAGAAGGAAAAACAAAACAGAGCATTTGGTGAATTTGTTACAAGAAAAATAACTTCATATTTCAATATAGATAGATGTATATGATAGACATTATGTTTTGCACCAACATAGAAGCAGTCAAAACTGTAATTTTTAAAATGAGGAAAACATTTGTATAACACTAAATAGCAGTTAAAATGCACACACCAATACAGAAAATCTCAGAGTTTAGATTAGCAGCCCTTAAAGCTTCATTGCTTTTTGAGTTTATGGAATACAGACTTACTGCAAAGGAAGAAATATTTAATTCTTGACTTTATATAAGTTTTAAACCTGTTTATCTAATATTCCAACCTGACAGATATTTTTAGGCTTTGCTTGAACAGCCTGATTACCATTCACATCTTCAGATCTCTGTGACACCGGCATGAAATGGTGACTGGGTGATCTCCTGGAAACTTACATGGATGCATAAATCATGCTGTTGTCTTTTCTCTTACAGCTATATAAATCCAGGTGAAGAGGGTCGAAGGTTGGTAATATTAAGGCCTTCTCTGCTAACTTTCCAAGAGCTCAAAGGTTGTACCTTCTTTACATACAAGTGTCCATATGTACATCTGTAAAACACCCTACTGAAGTAACAAAATCATTTTATTTGTTTTTTCTATCGTGTTTCCTGGAAGATAAATAGGAACTAACAACTGCAATGTTCACCAATCATAAATCCACTTTTCCTTCAACCTGTGAATTCTGTCATTGCAGCTTTGAAATCTTTTCCTTGCAGACCACTTATGCTCCAAAGCATATAAGAAAAACTATAATAAAAGGATATATCAGGAAGTCAAATAGGGCTTTTACTCAGCAAAGATTAAGGTGTTTACTAGTTTCATTTTGAAGAAGGAATAAAGCACTTTTCAGCCTGTCAAGCACAAAATATCAGACTATAAAATAGGTTTCATATTAATGTAATTATTCCATAAACACTATGATTCTTCATTTGAGTTTGTTAAAATTTTGTAGAAAAGCACATTTTCAGGCAGGATGCTGAAATTATAAAATTAAATACCATTCTGCAGACAACCAGGTTAAGAAAACAATAAACTGGTATGTGCTGAACAGATACACATAATGGTCAGTCAGGAAGACAACATATTATAAATCAGTGACAGAAGCTTTCTTTAATATTAAATTATCTTTTGACACCCTATTTTACCCAGGCATGGCATACAGTACTTGGAATAAATGTTTCTATATTCAAGTGACTGGATTCTCCTCGAACTAAAGAAACCAAGTAATAAAGAACCAAAATCTGTGGCATTTGGAATCTCCTATTATCCTGATCCTCTGGGTTATCTAGAGCTCAGAACAGCCCAAATATCTCCAAATAAGCTTTTATCATACAATTCCCATTGATTTAATTCATGGTACTAATTTATGAAAAAGCCTTAAAAGATGGGGTGACAAAGGAAAAAAAGCTAAACAAAATACATGCCCACACCCTATTTGTTACTACTTGGACCCTCTTATTCCAAAATTAGGCAGTGTTTTTTGTTTTTTTTTTTTTGAGGAAACAAAATCACCACAGGAGGCATACATTATGAAAAAAAAATTGTATAGTCAAGAATTTTATTTCATCAGTCACTGCACCCACTACAATCCAAACTGAAATTAGTTTCCCATTTTGATAGAGGTTGACAGAACAGGTTTTAAATTATTTCTTGTTACTTTCATGAGACACCTCATATTAATATTTCACTGAGACATGAGCATTTCAAAAATGCAATTATTTGTGGGTGTCCGAAACCCTATAGCCAGCTATTCCTGTCTAAATGTAAGCAAATATCTGATTGACTACAAAAACAGACTACATTAAATACAATAATCATTTTTTAATGCACAGATTACTGTTGAAGGTAAATTCTCAACAAATGAGATTCAAGAGACAGGTCAAATTTTTTTTAAATTATCTTTTAAGGAGCATTTTCTAAAATTTAAATTCAATGGGCAATAATCTTTGTAGAGTTTTTGATCTGGCTTAAGTATTATCTAACAACGATGGTGCTAATAAAAATCACTAGAAGCTATAGCATCTGCAAGACAACAAAAAAGGCTTACAGCACAGACTCCATGAAACATTTAGCTGGTATTTTCCACTCACTGATCTAGTGAAAAGGGGTGAGCTGTAAAAATGTGCTTCTGAGAGTTTCAAACCATATTGTACAGAAGTCACATCAAATTAATACTGAGGACCATTTAGAGCTTTTATTCTGAAAAGCTTTTGAAAAGGGATTAAACTATGAAAACTCGCATGATACTAAAGTACCTATTAATGGGTTTAGGGGGGGAGGAACAATGAAAGTGTTATTTTTAGATAAATCGTTACTTTGTATGTAGCAGCACAAAGCATTTGCTAAAGAGACACTGCAACAGTTCTCCAGCAATATCCCACACGTCTAAACACTGATTAGCAGGAGAATTTTTCTTGTCATTAAGAACAATCTTGTATAGAAAAAGAGTGTCTTATGGCTTTCTTTTTAATTTTTGACAATTTTTATAAATAATTCATTAGGAAAACATAATCGTAGTTTAAAATTGCATAAGTAAAATGGCACCATTTTTAGATTAGTTGTTTTGTAGAAAATGCTTGTAGTCCTGTATACACACATCTGATTATTGAAAGCCTGCTAACTACTGATATAAAAGTTCACACTGTATCATACACTTAACACACACACACAAAAAAAATGTTTTCGAAAAATAACAGGAAACAGCATGAATAGTGAGAACAAGGAACTGGGGTAGTTGTCATCTCATCAAAAATAATGAATGCTCAAGAGATTTCTAACTTCATCTCTTCCCAGCCATTTGTCCGATAACAATAGACTACCAGGAGAGAAAAGACTAGACGCAGAATGCGCTCTTCTTGCTCGGCTCTAGCTAGCACCTGTAACCCCAAACAGCTATGTACCAGCTGAAATCCACATGACGACAGCCCCAAAAGACAACTGGAAATGTTGTTCCTAGCCTGCTGTGCCTTCATTCAGCAGCGGGATGCACCACATGGTGGATGACAGCTTTGTGTCTGCCCCATCTTGCAGCCTCCCCTCCTCCCTCGACACACAGTCGTGCACACACAAAACAGTCTTATGGCTAATGATGCAAACATGAAGTGTAAAGTCTCCTTAATTTGACCCTTGTTAAACTCCTAATTGGATTGAGGCGGTCTCAGAGTGGAAAGCAACCCTGGATTATTCAAGAAAGCTTTTACAAAATGAAGACCAAATTACAAAAGGCTTCCACTCTGGCTGCAGGACACCACAAAGAACAGGCAATGAATTGCAGCTGTCACTTAAGTTAAAAATCTAATCAATTGCCTTTTTTTTAAACAGGTAACTTTTCGAACAGTTTCTTCATTGTGATACTCTTCAGAGTGTGCTTGACCCAAATTTAATAAGCTGCTATTAAAGCAGAAGAGCAGCTGTAGAGCAAACACTGTAGAATGATACTGCGCATTCAGGCCCTTAATGATTTTAAAATGACTACAACCATTGCTTCATTCAAGAGGAACAAAGCTCAGGGCTCTTTGCTCAACAATGTCTTAACACAAACTGTCTGAACAGACAGCATTCATTTGTCCTTCATGAACCCAAAAGGTCAGCTGCATTGCTGAGAACATCTCAACAGTTTAATTGTGTTTCTCCTGTAGGAAGACGGAGAAGAGAAACTTGGGGATTCCTTGTGTATGAAAACTAGCCTTTCTTTTTTTTTTCCAAGGAAATATACAGCTTAA
The DNA here is from genome assembly GCA_013397075.1 of Rhabdornis inornatus. NCBI lineage: Eukaryota > Metazoa > Chordata > Aves > Passeriformes > Rhabdornithidae > Rhabdornis > Rhabdornis inornatus. The sequence continues at coordinate 1,008,803 of VWZS01008558.1, forward strand.
GCACGGAGACAAGGGGTGCATGATATGCAGACAGGTGTAAAACATGAAGTAATTATAGAAGCTCAAATTAGTTCCTAGGCCTGAGGCAAAAAAAGAGAACAGTGCCTTGACAAAAGGGAATAGCAAATAAGGATAGCAAACAAAAAATGGCTTGAATGTGTAAATTAGCAAGAAAAATGAGACAGAAAAGCAGCTTTACTCTACTATTATTCACCACATGAGAACAGAGCAGCTGAACATGATCAAGAGGGCTTTGGAGGAGAGAGGCAGGCATCAACACCGAAACGAAGCCAAAGAGTGGCAGCTCCGCACTTTCTAGTCAGTCACTCATTATGTGGTGAAGTGCTCTTGAGAAGTGCCTCTTATACTTGACCTATCATATTACTTCTTCTGTAAACACATAATCCCTGCTTGTTAGGTGGTGTCAACACTAGCATTCATTCACTGTGGTAGTCCTTTTGTGTACAGACACTTTAGAAGTGCTGCCAAAACCAAAGAATTGACACCATAATAAAACAATTTGAATTTCAACCAGGTAAACAGATCCTATGAGCTTCTGGGAGATGTACTGTGCAGAGCACTACATCCAGTGTCCCTTATTTGAGACAAAGCTGCTTTCTTATGACAAAACCATTTTTGTGTATGTGTCCTTTTAGCCAGATTAACAGCCACCTAATGATTACCATTAATAAAGGAATAGGTTTAATAAGTGGAATTACAGCCACTGAATCTTATTTGCTTCATTCATATAGTAAAAAACCAAACAAAACAAAAAAACCAACAACAACAACAACAAAACAACCAAACAAAAAAACCCACCTACCAGTTTGCATACTTTTATTATGAGCCAGCTAAGCAGAAAACCTGAAACAACAAATTGTACTTGTGCAGAACTGACCACTTCCTCAATGCAAAGTATTATTTTGCTTAAGGTCACACAAAAACTATAAAATAGTCAACTTTTATTATTAAGGTCACACAAAAATCATAAAATCAGTCAGCTTTTATGCCACAAATTCATCCCCTTTAAATTCCAGTTGTATTTCATACAGAAATCTTATACTTCAGTCTTTGTGGGGACGTCTGATTATCGTAATTAGATATTTAGACCTTCTACTCAAAGCTTATACCTCTTGCTGTTGAAGGGAAAAAAATTCATACTTAAGACACTTCCTTTAAACAAGAAGTGTAAATAATTGATTCTGTGCTTCTGTGTTGAGGTATTCTACGTAGACTATCAGACCAGCATTTATGAAGAGCTCTGAAGAGTTTTGCAGTCTGTAGGAGTAAAAAGATTAATCAGTCTTTCACTGAACACTTGGAAAAATATGAGCAAACTTTCTGCTATACCATCAAGTATCAATGAAACACCACACTAGAAGGGTAGTATTTGGCTGAAACGGCAATTTTTACTAATGAGTCCAGAAAAGGACAAAAGGAAGACTCAGGTACATTAGCACTGCACCTCTCAAAGCTGAAGACCCACAGTAGCACTGTGTGCATCAAAAGGAATGAGAAAGTACCATTACAGGCTTGATATTGCAACAAGGTGACATGATGCATTACTGAAGCCATGTCTAAAAAAATAACATTATCATGCTACCCTAATGCCATCATCTTCTTGACCTTGATTGCCAAGACTTTTTATTGGGTTTTCTTGGGCTGGAGATCTAGCCTATGTTCTTATATACATATAAATTTTGCAGCTGAATGTATTGTGTCCGTGCACTGGACTGTGCATTCCTAGGAAACCTTGACACCATTTGTGTTTGATTCAGTTATTTTGCAGCTTGCCTACCCTTTGGTCCTCAAGTCATCCACCTGGGAAAATGGAAATGAAATATTCCCTTCTGTACCAGCCACTGCATCTTGTTCATACATCTCTGATGGAATTCTCAGCAGCCTCAGAAAAAACATCAAATGTAAATCTAATTCTCACACCTTCTACCTTTGTCTTTCAACTGATGCTTCTCCCAGTCCTAACCCCTAAACCAAACTTCTTCCCAACATCACTGTCCATTTAGAATTGCCATTTTATAGTGACTATAAAAAAAGCATATCTACCAGCCTCCTACATGATTAAGTAGCCCTCTCTATGTATTAGGATCTTTTTACCTTTTCCACTATGTCTCCTTTCTACTTACTTCCACAATTTCTTGCATTTCCCAAAATTAGACAGTAAAATGAGGTCAGAATAACATAATTTTTATTTCTCTACGGCAACACAGAAATGCGTGTCACTCTATAAATATTAAACAAGACCAGCAACAAATAACATAGGCCTTTGAATGCAGCCCTCACAATTTTTATGTTTAGTAACATTTATTTAAGAACATAGAGCACCACGCAAAAGAAGCAAGTTCAGCAGTTTGTGCATACAGAAAGGTCTTGTTAAGTCCTTCTCATTGATTTAGAAGGTAAAGAAATACCAGCCAAGGTGTCAATGTAATTATCTACACTTCTAAAGGTTTGCCATGAACTTCATTACCTGTGTTCCCACAAAAGTTCTGGATTCTCTGTTGTCCCTCTCTTCCCAGATATATTGTTTCCCACACAAAAAAAAAAAGGCTTTCCTTTACTGTATAGACTTCACAAGCCTCTGGACAGGTTAACCTTTAGGTCAGTGAAGGATGATGAAGAGACTGCTGTCACTGTCTGGGGCTCTGGAGAGCAGCTCTTGGAAAACTACCTTATTTGCTTTCACAAAGCAATGACTTCTGCTCAAAAAAGCAGCAACTACATTGAGGCTGGCTCAGTTCAAGCACAGCCAAGAGTAATTCTGGACAATGTTGACATTTAACAGCATATTCACCTCAGAGTTATCACATGGGCCAACTGTGATTACGTGTACTGGTAGATACTCTTTAAAGTTAGGATTTCTGCTTAGCATGATATTCATCTTTACATGAAGAAAGCCCTACAGTTTCTACTCTATTTCAAACTTCTTTAAGCAAAGAACTACTTCTTCCTTCCTAATTTGTCCTCTGTCCTGATTCCCCCTTTTGGAGTTCTATATTGTTTTTTTAGTACAGTCCCTTCAATGAAACAAATTTTACTAGACTTTTTAAAATTAATTTTGCCTGAAAAGTTTTCATGTCTTCCGTTTCAAATTCATTCTCTTTGATCTCTTTGCCCTGATCTTCAGCTCATTCAGTCACTTTTTTTCCGAACCAAAGCACAGCTTTTTTTTTTTTCTTGTCTTCTTGTTTGTGATTTATTTCTTCTATTCCACAGAGTTGTATGAACTTCACTAAAGTGGTATAAAAATTGAGGGTTTGATAGAATCACTGTAATTTTGACTGAACAACACATACAGTACCACAGGGTCACTGAGAGGTTGGAGTTCAAATTCCTTATGCATTTGGTAAACTCAAACAGGCCAGCATTTGCTTTACAAGCAGTCCAACATGTCCACCATGTGACCGATCAGCACATATGGAATATGGGAAACATTCTTTTCTCTGCAATTTTTCAGAATTTCTAGAAAACAGACAGTCCAACTAGGCAGCCAGGCCCCACAAATCTGGAAGACTACCAGGGAAAGTGGAAGGTAATGGCTTACCAGGAAAAACAAAACTCTGCTGCTAACACTGGTGAAATTAACAAGGTAAGAATTTAAAGCCCAAAAAAGCACCTCAGCTTCTTGTTTCCAGTTTCTGTCAATTATCACTGCAGGTAGAAATGAGTACTACTTTACTACTATTTCCTAAATACTCATATGAAAAACTGTTTTCATCTACCCATCCCTGATAAGCATATCATAATCACTAACCATAGTATGGCATAGCATAAAGAAGTTTCTAGAATCAATGTGGCTTAAGTAGTAATTTCTGTCACAAAATTCATGTAAAGTAGCAGAAAAATGGAAATAAAATGAATGCTGCTTACAGAAGAAAGCAAAATAGAATTAAACTGCAGCTGCAATTCCCAGTTTTTGGAAGGGCACACCCTGCTCTGAAACAAACTCTTCCTCTTCCAGAGGCCAACTAAGATGTGAGTTCCTGCATTGAAAGTTTGATCAGTGCAAAAGAACACCTGACATTAAGCTTCACTGACCCAACTACATCTGATGTAATTAGTGTCATCATTTTAGCTAGTGTTTGACTTGGACCACCATTAGTCTTAAATATTTTATTAAATATCTAAAATTATATAGAACAGGTGTACTCTGACTAAACATGAGTAGATTATCTAGCAGCCAACACCACACCTGAAAATAGCAATATTTTAATAGCACAAATCCATAATTCCAGTTAACTAGTCTTTAAATTTATGATAATTGTTCTCCAAGGAAAGCAACTGCTCAGTTTTAGGCATGTTTTTTCTAATATACCAGTCATTGTACTTTGTCACAATTCTTTAACAAAGAATACACACAAAAACTTAGAAAGCCTTACAAAACACACAAAATCCTTGTTTTCATCTGTGACATATATCCTAAGGATTTCAATTATAAGTATGTGATGAAAATTTAGCAGGCCTCTTGTAATACCTGGCATGGTAACCATATATTATGTGCTTCATCCCAAAAGTCAAAACCTATCACAACTGTACCATCACAGAAGCCAAACCCAGGCCAGATTTTATATCACTATAAATCATAATGTAAAAATTGTCCTCAGAACTTTTGTATATGAAGGAAGTTTAGAACAAAGCATAAAGACCAAAATCAAATTCTGCTGATTCAAAACAAGTGCAGCGTCACTGCTATTTTATGATACAATTGTTCTCAGCAAACCAGCCAGTTTCCAAATTGTGTATTTCAATACATATATTATATACAGGTATAGCCACATCCATCAACTACAAACAGTACTTTTACCTTCTGATTGTTATTATCTTGGGTACATAACAGTGCAACCACACAAATTTAGAAAAAAAAAAGAATTCATCATCAGATCTTCTAACACTTTTACCTTCACGGTTATCCAGATTAAAATTAGGTGGAAATTTTATTTTGTTTCCTTTCCCAGTGATTCAAAATCCTACTGATTTTGGAAACCACTATCAATACTATAAACTTCACTATTAGGACAGGTTAGGACACAGGTAAACTTCAGATCTGTCAGTGACCACGTCCTCTTACCTAACATGATAGCTAAGGAATGTTTTCTTACACTATTTGCTCCCCAGAACTAGAGAACTTCTCATCCCCAATACTGCTAATGTGTCTTGAGACATCCCAGGATGTTTTCACAAAAACAGATTAAAATATTAATTCATTCTCAGTAACGCTATTTTTTCTACTCATGCAGCCAGTAAGAAGGATATGCATTTTCTACCTTTCAACTGTATTTTCAACTGTATTTTCTAGTCAGTCGTTTTCCCACCTTACAAAATTATTTTTATTTAATGTATACCAAAATAAGTATTTATCTCTTCTAGCATTCCTACAAGCAGTATTATAACTTTTAACATCTCCCTTCTTTTTCAAAAGAAAGAAAGAAAGAAAGAAAGAAAGAAAGAAAGAAAGAAAGAAAGAAAGAAAGAAAGAAAGAAAGAAAATTTTATTGAAGTACTGAAAAAAAAATGGAATAGTCTTTCAAATCTGGATACAAAAGGGTGAAGATGGAAGAAACTGATATAACTGAAGACAGATATAATTGAAGACTGTTATTACTGAATACTGATGCCAAGATACTTATAAAAACATCCAGCCTCCTTGGGTAGCTGTGAATCTGGTAGATAAAGTGACAAACCCTGAAGCTTCTGTGCACACCATTAGTCTGTGATTTCAGAGGCATGTTAGCATCTTGGAAAAAAGATCTTTAGAATAATCTTGGCTTAAAAATGTATGAATACTTCTTGTATAGTAGATGAGTACCACCAATATCAGTGGATTTACTTGCCTGAGAGACTGCTAAGTCAAGATAAAATTAGAGTGAGAATGATAGATCTAAGGTTAAATAAAAGCTGACACCCAGGCTTCAGTAATGAATTTTTGTTGTTGCTTTATGAAACCTGTAAAGCTACAAGGTATTTTCTTCCAACTTTTAAATCCATCTTTCCACAAAATATCACCACCTATAAAAACTCAGATTGCATAATAAAATCTGCTTTGCTAAAAGGCATGAAGGGAACCTAACCTTAACTTATGGGGTTCAGAGAAACTCTAAGCCATTTAACAGCAGTACAACTAAGTGGGTTACTGCAAGTCTGGAAAGAGTAAATGACTAAACAAGAGCCATAAAAAAGTCAATATCCCTAAAGTTACAGATCCCGTTTATAATTTCAATCTGACTCTATATTTTTAAACAGATGTAGCCAGCCAATATCTTTGTAATTAGTCTGTGGTACACTGAATAGCAAATTTTCTCTGATGGACCCAATACCACATGCTCCCATACATGTCCAAAGTGGAGGGCACAATATAACCATTTTACAGAACTCTCAGGAATCAGACAGGAGCAGAATAAATCACTCTGTGAACAAGCTGTGTACCAGGCTTCATTAGTTATAATTACCCCCAAAATATGCTCAGCAGAATGCACACGTGTCATCTGGGAGTGACATACAATAGAGTGGGCAACTTATAAACTCCTCCAAGCACAGAAAGAGTCCATAAAACAACTGGCTTGTGCATTTGGATTCATGTGATAACACCTCCTATTGCATAAGCCACCAGATGACACAGATGGGGCAAATCCAAACAAGGAACATTTCTTTTGTATAGGCATTGGACTTCATTTGATGCCTATTCAACCAACAAGCTGAGAAAGCTGAGTATGAAACACTACATCTTTGTTTTTTTCATTTCCCAGATTGTGCTACACTTGCTAAAAATAATAAAATAATTTTAAATACTTTGAAAATAATGACTTGCAGAAAAGAAACACAGTGCAACAAAACAAGACAGGATGTTAAATTTTACATACTTAGGCAAAACAAACACTGGTCCCCAAACTTCAACACAAAACATTTCTAATATAATACGAACCACTATCTCCCTTTCACACATCATATTACCAAAAGAGGTAAATACTGAAGCTCTTCAGATCTATTATTTTTTTGAGAAAATAATATTAATATTATGTTCATGAATTAGACTACCTTTCCTTTAATGAGTACTACAGAATCAACCACATTTCAGTTATTGCAAAATTGATCTCAACTTTCTTTGTAAACTTGTACATTTTTTCCTTCCTCCTGCACTTTCTGCAAATCATAATTTTTTTGTCTGAAACATTCCTCCTATTCTCACTATTTATTTCTTTCCATCCATATAGCATAATGCTCCTGGTCATCTCATTAAAAGTCTTTCCCCATCTTTTCTGTAGTTTTCTATTATTGCCCACTGCTGGGGACATGTATTCTTGAAAAATACTGGTGTAAGTACTTGTTTACTGTAATAAAAATAAGCTCTAGCTCAAAGGAAAACTCAATTATATTCATATGCAGTTCACTGCAAAGGCTGATTTAATGGCAAATACAATGTTCTAGTTAAACGTGCTCATATATGTCAGCATTTTAATATAAACATGGAAATATATATTGTTTGGATGCTACATGTGTGGGATAGTGCATGTGTATACAATGAATGTGCCTATGCCTATTTACTTTTGTATTCAAGTGTATAAACACATGGAAATAGACTCACAGAAAAACACAGACAGATGTATGTTGTCATATTCAAAAAGTACCCTACACCTTTAGGTGGGATATTCAGTGCTTGTACTTTGTTACGTTTCTGACCTGCTGTTAAAGAACTATGTAACATTTCCACATCTGTTAGCTACTTTCTAGACAACCCAGGAAGCAACTCCAAACCTCTGACTGTAGAATGCATTTAAATTAGCAATATTAACCACTTGACACTGAGTTCTGTGAAACGACTCTTACCCACAAAATAGATACCTGATTATTTTGACAGAGTGGAATCTAGCTGAAGTCCATAGAGTGGTAACATGAACTGCCACAGAGAGAGCTGAGTATATCCACAATACCTATGATCAATTAAGGTCTATTACAAATAGCATCCATTAACCTGTGATCTGTCAGATCTGTGCATCAGTAACACGTATGGATGTAAGCAAGCACAGAATTCGTCCCACTTGGCCCCATTTCTGTGTAGTGCAACCGAGAGGTCAGCTTCAGCATTCATGCATTCAACACCAGCAAACTCCATAGAGTGCACACAGGCACAGTGGCAGCAATTTCCTATTTTTAAAAGATCAGAGAAGCAAAACCGATTTGTGAATACGAGTGCTATGGTATTATTTGAAGTCACTGCCTTCTTTTCTTCTCATTTTTTCCCCTTTTTAAAGAAACAGATATTGAAACTATCCCAGCTAATAATTTCATTCTGACACTTGAGTTTAAAAGGTTAAGTTACTATCTGAAGAAAGGTAATCTGACTGCCTTTCATAGCAGCCTGCAAGCTCTGCAATCTGCATAGAGAGGGGCATTTGTCATCATTAGCTGAGCAGTGACAGCTGGCACCTAGGGTGTCCCAGATTTAAGAAGTGGCAAAGGCACTCTTTTGCCTTAAGTTGCCATCAAGTATAGCATGTTTCATAAGAAGCAATATTTTCTTCTTGTTATAGAGCATGAAATAACAGCAGTGAATGCATCTCTGGTTTTTTTCAGCACAGAGAAGTGGCTGATATACAATTAGCAGTTGCCTTTAGACAACAAGACACCAGGTTTATTCTATGAGCAAATATCCAATTCATGTCACTTGAAAATAACTACAATTGGCTTAAAATTAGGGTAGTATATTTTCCGTCAGAGATATTTCAGACTGATTGATTTGTAGATTTTATTTATGGACATGACAAATAGTGAATAAAACACAGTTTTTAACTAGAGGTATAGTACTGTCACTGCAAGCTAGGAGTGCCTAATTGCTTAAAACAGAGAGGTTATTAGATATAGGGGGAAAAAATAGTCCTACACTGGCATACAAGCTAACGCAGTACATTAATGCTCTGAAAGAATACCTGATGGTGCACTATTTCAATAGCAGCTTTAGAAACTTAAAGTATATTCTCATAGTGTGTTTAATAGCTAAATGTGATGCAATTTTTTTTTTTCAAAACAGTTCCATTAAATTTTGCAAATTTATTCATATTTAAGTGTGTATTTAATAAATAGAATGAGTTAGAAGTCTATGAAAAAAGTTGTTTTCATACCACCATCAATAATTCAATCTCTGAAAGACTGAATATATGGCTTATAAACATTAAGAGATCCTGACTTGGTTGCTTCTACAAAAACAAAATACAAAAAGTAAAAATTAATATACCTTGACATGAAACAAACAAACAAAAACCCAGCAAAACAACCAACTAACACAAACCAAATAAAATTTTAAAAAGCAAACATAAAAAAAGCCTTATTTCTCCACACTCTTTCAAGTTTGGAAACACAATCCATAATGCTAGATTTTGCATTATTATGTAAAATAGTTTTTCACAAATAAAACTAATTTTTGTGTTAATGTAAAATCTATGCAAATACATGCAGTCATTTATCAGGGAAGCTGACAAGCATTCCATATTGGAGAGGGAAAATGAAACTGCCTCAAGAATAGAGGCAATTAATTATTTCTGTATTTTCTCTTCCTCTGTCTTGAGGCACAGAAGTTATCCATCCAGTTAAAACAGCAAATGAAATAAAGAGATTTTTTTTTTATTTAAACACATATGGCTTTTGCCTGCAATACTGATCACCACAAGGTCTACAGATGCCCGTGGCTAAATTGTACACTGGCAGATGCACACAAGGGAAAACTGTGTTAATGCAGCGTGGTGAACAAAACAAATGAAGAACTGAATTTTGGGGGGTGGGGATAGAGAGGACTTTTTTTACCATATTGAGATATGGTTTGCCTACAAAGGGTGGATTAGGTTAGCCATAGATTTAGCCTAAAAAGTTTCTTCTCACCCCCTATGTCAAAAATCTGAATATGCATACAGAAGAAAACATACACGTAGATACATGCAGTTTTCTAATGCACAGATTATAAATAATGGGCTTGCCAAGATAAATGGTTATATTATTTCATCTTTACAATTAAGGACTAATAATACATAATGAATGTATTCACAGAATATAACGAGAAAGCTGTTGTCCAACATACTTGCTGTCATTTTTTACCTGTTTGAAGAAGCAATGTCTTAAAGTGTAGGTGAAAATGGCAAGCATTATGGCACAGCCTAGCATATGCCATATACTCGTCTGTGCTTCAGAGGGCTAGTAAGAATCCTGCACTTATTAATTGTTCCTTTTGATAAGGTCATTTTAAAAAAATGAAGTGAAAATTGGAGCCAGTTTATTCCTGGAAATAATTTGCAGAAGAAAATAAGAAATAGAGATGGTAAAATATTTAATGAAAATAAGATAGAACCATGTTGATCACAGACACTTCTCTCTAAGAAGGCCTGTGCAAACTGCATAATCTCATTAAAATCAGTATTGACCCTAAAAAAAAAGTAAAACCCCACAACTTTTCCCCGGAAAGTTTCCTTTAGTTTCACAAAATAATTATTTTTTTATCAACTAAAACAGTAAATAAATAAGATTCATAAATGTGAAGTCATAAAGATATCTTCTCATCCAAAACTAAGGAATCTTAAGAGACAACACTGTCACTACCCTAACAGATATGCTGTAAATTTTTACCTTCTTTTCAATGGCACTAATATATTACAAATGATAACCGTCTAAAAGGCAAAATCTATTTCAACTATCAAGAAAATTTGAGAGTAATATTCCTTTCAGATAAACAGGTATTCCCACAAGCTAATATTTCTCTTTCAACAATTTGATTGCATATTTATGAAATTACAAGACTACATGCTATTTCTATACCCTTTCTCATTTCAGGGAGACCAGTACTGTGTCACAAAGGACCCATTTTTTTATATACTGTCCTAGAGCTGGCCTAAAAACTGACAGGGAAAAGTAGAAAGGACAGTAGGTGATGTAGGTTAAATTTCGAATTCAAGTAAGGCGCAACTGGAGTGATTTTTGCTGCTCTTAATAAGAGGCTCAAATTTCCTCTAGACAAAATATTGTGTTCTACAATGACAATGTTCCACCAGTAAAAAAATAAAAATTCAGAGTCATGGTAGTAAAATATTTTAAAGGCCAAAAGATCTAAGTATCATGTTTTTCCTGAGAAGATCTCACCTCTTCTTCCTTAAATAATAAATTGGTTGGCATGTTTATATTACAGTTATAGTTAGGATGTTTTTAGGAACAATAAGTATTCTTAGTGAGTAGGTTGCTTATATTTAAAACTGCTAAAAGACTCTGCAGTTTTAGGGAGTTTAGAAATAGTCCTGAATATGTGAAAGTAGATGAAAAAATATCGTTTTAATGCAGATTCTGAAAGCATAATCTTTCATTTGTTTCTCTGAATAACCTCACCCTCCTCAGAAGGGTTGTAGAGTGTATTGGGGGGGCATTTTTGTGAGAGCATGTCGTTAAAATATGGACAAGACAGCAATGTCTTTTCTCAAGAAGCTATTTTAACACTATGGCTAAAGCACAATGAAATTATAGGGAAGTGCTGCTTGAAAGAGTGTAGATATTTGAGCAAAAAATCTATTTCCTCACCAACATGTGCATTTGATACATTAGATATTTAACAGCCTCACTGTATCTCATCCTCTTCAAATGTTTACCTCCAAGTGTTTTGGCCCTGATCCTGCCCATGATGTCATGGGTGCTTTTAGGCTCACAGAGAAGTGCATGGGCAGTTATTTGCAGGATCAGGGCCCTCATAAGGTTCAACAAAATGTATTAATCACTTACAACCAACTCACTCAACTCCTCCCTTCACCGTTATTTGGAAAGAAAATATTGAGAGTTATACACTACATTAAAACTAGAAGTCTGCATTGAAATATGTTAGGTATGTCCTCTCATAGCTAAATCAAGATTAAATGAATTACACAGGTAATTTACCATACTCATGTAATTGTAAAGAGAGAGGGCAAAATTTCATTTTAAGTTGGAGGGACATAAGATGCCCAAAGTATTGGCAGCATGAAAATCAGCAATAAACACATAACATGACCAAATGTACACACAAAAAAATGGTGCTTACTTATAACTTCCTATTGGCTAGTGTTCAGTGTTAAGCAATGTCTTCTGCTAATTTCAGTATCTTCACGAGATGATGTAGTTTGCTAGTCAGTATGAAACCAGCTCACAGAAAAGCACCAGCCACAAAAATAAGTATGTTCAAGACATACCACCCTCCCATTTTGACTGAGCTAATAAAACGCTGAGTTATTCCTAAGACACAGCATATTGTGTGATGCCATGATCTATATCATGATGCATTTCAAATGCTCCCATACTTCAATTTCAACTCACATTTTCTAACACTCTAGTCCTCTCTCGTATTCCATGGCTAAAGTTACCAAGGGGAAAGATTAGTTTAGACACGAAGTCTTCGGAAGCTGCTCATCCAACACATACAGCTTTATTTTCAAGGGCAATGTTCAATATTTTCAGTCACTTAATCATATACAGCAATAGAGAGTAATGAGAGTTCTGCAGTGTTGGATGACCCTCTACAGATGTAGTAGATTAAAAGGCGCTAATCCCCACTGATTCCGCACTCCTCTAGCAGTTCAGTAAAGAAAGAACATTCTCCAAGCTAGAGATCTTTTTTAATAAGAAAAACAAAACAAAACCCAATGTTGGACTACTTAAATAAAATGCTGTACTATAAGGAATGTCTGGATTTGGAGAAGCTGATGGATAAGTGAACCAAATGAATAATTCAATGCATTTTTTTTCCTGCCTACATATTTCTGCAGTTCTAGCCAAAATCAGAGTTGTGCAAGCTCCACGTTTACTTTTGAGACATAACATTTTAGAGAAAACAAATCAATTACTGTTTTTCCCTTAACAGATTGCAGATTAGAGGAATTTAAAGCATTAGCAGTTCATCCGTAGGACCTAGGATGACCAAGACCAACAGTAATGCAAACTATCTTCATGTTTTTCTTTAAATTTTAATAGGAAGCAAATACATACACATTAAGTTTAACACTAATGAATGCTAATTGTGTACTGTAAAAGGAACTATGACATAATTTCTGAAAAAAGAAATTGAAAAATTTGCAGAAAACTGTTCACAACAGAGGAAAAACACTTGTGTACCAAAAAAATGCTTGTGTACCAAATAAGACCCAGAAGTCTTAGCAATGAAGTGTATAAACTTATTAAAATTGCAGTTTTGCAAACATTATAGCAACTTACATTTAAGTTTTTCATTTGTTCCTAAATTTGAAGGTGGAGGCAAAAAGTAAACTATAAAATAAGAATACAGAAAATTGAAGGTACTGTCAACTTCTATCACAAAAAAAAGATGCTGCCTATTTTATAAAATGTGACACATATAGCAAACCCAGCACAAATATCTGTCTTTAGTTTTCTTATTTGAAAAAAAAAAAGTGAATTTATTGTTGCTGGCAGGATGATATGGATGAAATAACCAGGAAGAATTGAGGGGGGAAGGGGAGAAAGAGGAGCCAAGAAATCAGATACATTCAATGAGCCTTCAAACTCACTTCAGCAGTAGGGATAAATAATTTAATCAACTCAGCTTCATTTTTTTTTCTTTCTACCTCCCTAGTGCAACTGGCAGATATTAAAAAATAAAACTTTAAAATTCATGAGCAGTTGTGTGTGGAAGAAGTATCGCTATATAATAAGAAATATAAAGTGATATCCATGCAAACCCTTTGTGTAGATATGCATCTGCATGTGCATTTTAACTCACACTTTTCACCATATGAAAAAGAAATTATTGCTTAAATTTATATGTATGGTGACTTTTTTTTTTCCCCTCAAATTGCAACTTGGAGATGTGGGCGAATACAAAGATTTTCAACACCATTTGGCTTTTTGGCTAACATGAGCACTACATGACAAGGCAATGTAGTTTGAAACATTTGAAATAACAAGCAGAGCTCAACAAACACTGTTATAGTACCCCCTAATTAGGGGAAATATCTGGAAAATGGCAATTTGGTAAAAGTCACCAATATCATATGGTATCATTATCATGACAAATGATCAATCATCATTTTAATTAGGTGACTTTAATCACGATTTTCCGAAACAACTTAATACTCAATAAACCCAGTAGAAACAAAATTCATTGCTGAAAAGGTATTCCTTTTGTAGTTTACCAAGGATGCATTGGTAACTACATAGGAAACTACAGAGGAAAATTAACTGCAGTAAATGGTCAGAAGCTTTGAAAAATACCTATATTTTTATATCATATATAGTCACATAAATAATAATTTTCGACGTCCAAACAAAACTGACTTCTTGTCATGTTAAACGATTGGGTCACTTCAACAGTCACATTTCAGTGGTGTCCGTGATGCCTAAATATACAAATTTTTACACTATTAAATGTTTGGTGTGTGAAACGAAATGATGGAGTGGAGTTAATAGAGACTTTCAGTGTTAAATATCACCCAGTCAAGCCTAAATCTAATATTTCTCACAGTCACCGAGATATAATAAATACGTATAACCTGCATACTTGATATCATAGCTTAATCTTAGCCCTGCACATTGAAAACTCTGATTTAGTATCTAAGACGTAATTTTCGTTTAAATTAATTTTGCCACGTTTTGAATGTTACGACTTCTGACAGCTTAAAGGTACGACCTTTCCACTTTTGTCTTTGGCAACTGGAATTGCCAAGCCAAAACCTAGGGGGCAAAAAAAAGCAAAACCTGGCCCGGAACACCCCCACCGCTAACGTGCAGCTCTGAGGCTCCTGCATCTCTGAGAAGTTGAGGGGTGCCCCCACCGCAGGAAAGGGCTGTTCCCTCGGTGGAAAGGGAGGAAGGGACAACCTTTTGTCCGCCCGCTGTAACTTTCGCTTTTACCCGGCGCTGGTCTGTGACCCTGCGAGAAAGGGGCTCTTTGACATTTCCATCCCAAAGAAGCCGGCCCCGACGCAGCAGCGCCGGCAGTTTCGAGCCGGACGGCTCCGGGACCAGCGGCCGCCGCCCGGGGCGGAACCGGGGCCGGACCGCGGGCCTTTCCCCGCACCAGTCGGTCCCCGGCACCCGCCCGCCGGAGTTGGTCTCAACTTGACCGCTTTTCCTTCCTGTGCTCAGCCCAGCCGTGCCCTGCTGCGGCCAACACCACCCCGGCTCTGAGGGCACGGCGCGACCGGCATCGCCCCCGGCCCCGAGGGGCGGGCTGGGCCGTGCCGGCCCCATCCTGGGGCACTGGGGCGGGATGTGCCGGGCCGGAGAGGTGCCTCCCCCTCCCCGCCCGCCGCCGGGGCCGGTGGCGGTGCCGCCGAGCCGGCTCTGCGTGCGCCGGCCCCCGCGGAAGGGGGGAGAGGGAAAAGGGAA
>VWZS01008558.1:1030586-1123248 GCA_013397075.1 Rhabdornis inornatus
CTTCTTTTTTCCCACAGAAAACAAACATAAACTTTCATTTTAGCAGTTACAAAGTGTTTACAAAATGCGCCGTATTTTCTCACGTGGAAACTAACGTTTTTGAAATAACGGGATTCTCCGATAACCTCAGAAGGCGTGAAACCCTCCGCTGTGTCTCGGGAAGGCTGCGGGCTAGGACTGCTGCTCCCTCCAGGGATTTCAGAGCAATTGGCTTAACTACTAAATCTGACCACGTTCATACAAAGGCACCGCGCGAAAGGCTGCTGGAAAACTCGCACGCTGCCGTAATAGAGGATTTAACATGATTAATACGTTGCGCTTTTTTTATTTTTTTTTTCTTTCTTTTTTTTTTTTTTTTAATGCAGCGAAAGGCGGCAGACAGGAGCGGAGTTTGGAACGAGGGGGCGGCCCCGGCGCACGTGTGCCGGGACAGGGGATCGGGAACCGGGACCGCGCCCGCCCGCCCGCCGCACTCACCTTGGGGTCGATCTTCTTGAAGGCCGAGTCATCCTCATCCACCTCGAAGTAGATCTCTGTGGTGGTGATGGAGAGCGTCCCCTTGGCCACCACCACGGGGGCGATGAGCTGTGCCGGCGTGCTGAGGACCACGGGGCCTGCAAGGCAAGGGCAGCGGCGTCAGGTTGGAGGCGCCCAGCCGGCCCATCCCCGGTGGCCCTTCCCTCCGCCGAGCCAGCGCCCGGCGAGCCCCTCGTAAACCCAGTTTGTAAACGCCGTGTTCATCCCCCTCCTGCCCGCGGCCAGCGCTTTGAACTCCGCGGCCGGGGCACAAGCGAGTTGGTGAGCTCCGGGGTTGTGAGATAAATCACAGCAGCGAAATTCAGAGGGGTTAGGGTGAAAAATAGCTGCCTCTTAGAAGAAGGTCCCCTCTCTTTTCATGCCCTTTTGCTCCTCGTTAACACTATCACTGTTTATGTGCGACAGCGGCGGCTCGTTCCACACCGCTTCGGTCTGGCAGCCCAGGGTCCCCGCGGCGGCCGGGCCGGGCCGGGGGCGCAGGGCAGGGCAGCCCGCAGCCCCTGCCCGCCACACTGACCCTGAGAGGCCTGGGGGCATTGTTTTTAACTCTGGATCCAGACCTCAACTCGGACAAGTAACGCCAAATGTCGGGAGGTTTTTGTTTAGGTTTTTTCTTTTTTCCTTTTTTTACTTATTGAAATAACCCACGCACACAAAGGCTAGCATCATTAAATACATTTACGGCAAGATATTTTTTGTTTCAACTCGCTGCAGCTTATCCTTTTAAAATTACCGTAACAATACCTCACTCAAATATATTCCTTGCCGAGACGCTTTCACGGGCATTGCAAAGATGGGATGGGGAAAACCTATTGTAAAAGGCAGCCTTCTCCACACAAACTGTTAGATTTTAATTCAGGAAAACAAAAATCAAAACAACCCTTTTTTAATCCAAAAGACAAGAGGATCGCTTTTTCACCATTTTATCTTCAACATCAAAGAAATCTTCTGCTAAAGCTGACAGCGGCCGTGTTTAGGAAGCTTACGTACTTCGAATAAAATATATATATCAAATATTCTTCTAGATTTAACCACGAAAGCCTGTGGGATAACTTGCATACACATACATAAACACACAGCCACATGGATGTACAAACACGCATCTGACACATAAGTAATAAAACTCCAGTATTGAGAAGCTGGGTACAACACCTGACTGATGCACCTTTCAGAAACTGGCAAACTGACCGTATCAGGAGGTACTAAACAGGGTTTGGTTGTTTTACGCAGCTAAAAAATCTCCCTTGCTCAGAGGGCAGAGAGCCGTGAGTCCCCCACTGCCTTGCCCGGCCGCTCGCCCCTCCAGCAGCGCCGTGCGAGCGCTGGCGCGGCCGAGCCGAGCCCGGGGCTGCGGCTCGCACCGGGGCCAACGCCTCGGATGCGCCCTCTCCTCCTCCCCCAGCACTGCACGCACTCTTCACTACCAGCTCTTGCAAGCAGCTCTTCAAATTACTCACTTAGCCTAAATTACTCCTGTATCGGCGCATCTAACTGTCATGTTAATGTTTTACTTTACTGTAACACCCAATTTAAGCCCTTATTGCACAATATTTTGTCATTTACGTTGCAAAATAAATAAAGAGGAAGGCAGGGATTGCTGTGCGTACAGGGGGAAGCTAGAACACACAGTTTCAGTGACAGCTTTCAGCAGCCCAGCGTGGCGGACGGGATAATATTGATACAAACTCTATTTTCTTTCATTTTATTGTTTTCCATCTCCTAATAAACCGAGGTAGCCTCTTGACCCCAGTCAGCTGATCGGAATCACATGCGCTGGGCTTGTCTTGCTGCTTTCCTAGTCTCGCCTCCATCTTCTCTCCCTCCCTTGGCGATGGGAAAGGAGCCGATCCGAGCCGGGGAAGCCCGGCTGCAGGCTCCAAAGGGCAGGGTGATCGATCCGAAACGCCGCTTTAAAGCCTCATCAATCTTCATCTAGGTTGCTCAAGTAATTACGCCCGATTCTCTTGTACGATTACAAGTGGATTTGGGTTTCTATTCCCCAGGCCCCCTTTCTTTGTGTTTACAGAAGGGGGGTCTGGGCAGCCGGCAGTTCCCTGCCCTGCAGAAACACTTGCCCTCTCAAGCAGAGCGCCCTGCCCCTCCTCTGGCCCTTCTCGGGCACACTTGGCCCGGCGCAGGGTGATGGGCTCCCGGGCCTTTGTGCGGGGAAGAAAAGCGCGTCCTGGAAACGACCCGATATTCTATCACTTTAAGGAGGCGTTTGTGGGCTTTGCTGAATCCCAGAAGGAAGAACATCAATTTAATCCAATTACCTCTTTTCCCTGGTGTTGTGTGGCTAAAATAAAAATAAAGCCACCGCTATTTAATGGCCAAAAGGCCAAACCCTATAATCTGCCATTCAGGCGGAGACAATGGTGCAGCCCGGTTAGCGGGTGATGTGCCCTCACGGACTGGAGCAGGGGGCAGAGCTGCAAAAGCAGGGGTGAACGCGGAGGGAAAGGGAACAGTCACTTCTTAGCCCGTTACTGAAGGCAGGGGAAATCGGGGATTTCTGGCTTTCTACTCCTCCCGAGAAAAGGCTCCGAGCTCCCTCCCAGACTGGTACCTTGGCATCTGCCCTGCATTCTACCCAAATGACACCCTAGATTTGTTGCAAGGTAAACATGTCAGAGATACCACAATGCGACAGGGAATAAGCATCATCGTACTTTTCAGAAGAAAAAAGGTTTTCTTGTGTGTTTTGTTTCGGGGAAAAAAAAAAACCTAAAAACAAAACAAAACAAGAAAAAAAACAAACAAAAACCAGAAAGCAAAATAAATAGCAGTAACACAATGGGATTTCAGGAAAGGGGGTGTTCAAACTAAGTTTAAAAAAAAACATCTTTACAGACTTTTTCTCTTCTTAAAGCACAAAATGAAAAAAAAAAAAAAAAGATCGGTATTAGCAGTGTTTCATTTTTACACTTGTCCTTTGGAAATCTCCAATTACAACTTGCAATTCCATAGCATGTTTAAGGAGCACTGAGTCTTTTTGTTGTAGCCTTCAGGGAGCAAGCCAGCCACTGAGAGAATACGAAATTAATCCACTACAGCTATAGAGAGAAAGGATTATGTTTTAATCCCCTTTGGGATAGTCTCTGGATTTTAAGGATCCGATATTAAAATGTTTACATAGAGCATAATCAAAATAGCGCAGATTTTCCATATGGTACCGAGCCATCGGGAAGCTCTGGGTCTCCTTCCCAAACCCAATTGGTAATCTAATGAAACAAAAGCTGAGCACACCTGAGCCAAGAGCCGCGGGACGGGCTCATTCGCATTCGGGAAGGATAACGAGCTCCGGCTCCAGCCTCCGCCCGGCCCCTCGGCGGTGGCGAGCTGCGCTTTTTCAGGAGATGTAAATATTCATTTCCAGCGCGGCTGCGGCCCCGGAGAAGGCCGGGGCTGGGGCTGGGGCTGGGGCTGGGGCTGTGCTGCCCGGGCGAGAAGCACCCGGAGCAGCGGCACCGGGGATGCTGCCGGGCGCTCCCCGCGCAGCGCAGGCACCGCAGGCGGCACCGAGGGCGCTTCCCTTCCCGCTGCGGGGCAAAAGCCAACCTGTGGCTGCCTCGCTTCGCCCAACAAGCTGGCGTTTGTGGAGGGGACCCGTGTCTAGGGTGCTTGTCAGCTCTTGGGACTCTAAGCAAAAGAATCTCTCTTTAAGGATCGTTTCGTTGCCTCTTCCGCACCTCTTCGAAGCGACCGAGGCTCCCGCAACAGAAAGGCAGCGACCTACCAGAGAAGTTCTGGCCTTAAAACAGACCAGAAATTACTTCAGACCCACAGGTCTAGCAATCTGTTCAAATGGTGAATTTTCCCTTTTGCCTGATCCCTGTGGTCAGCACATGTGATTTACATTGCTAAAATAAACTCTACCGGGCATCTACCTTTTAAAATAATATTTTCTTTCCAAAAGTAAATGATTGTGAAATTAGAAGGTCCCAGAGAATAAAAGCAGACTGTAACTTCCCTGCTCCCCTGCATAATTTTTTTTAAACATAGACTTCATTCCCTGTTCTTGTAACTCAGCTCTTGTATTTTTCAAGTTCAATCCAAGTGAAAAGTTCTGTTGGGTATAAAAGTTTGTTATCTGCTAATACAATATTATACCTCTTAAGGAAAGCTGCTAAAGAATGGTATTTTGAACTTATTATTTCAAACATTTTCATAAACTGTAGGTTTTAGCTGTAAGAGTTAAACACGTGTTGCATTCATGAGCCTGAAAATTACATTGGAGGTATATCTGCTAAGAAGATTGAGCACAATTACTCCTAAGGAGGATGAGGTACCTGCTTTTATATGCTGAATTATGAGAAAAAGAAATTTACCTGCCGCAGGCCTAGAAGTCTAACTTTAAAAATAAAATTTTGGTGATTACCCACAAAGAAAAAGGTATTAGCTGGGACAAGTACTTTAAAAACATATCCAATCAGTTCAACCAATTTAATTTTACAATCTACTGGTAATTACTCAAAAAAAAAAGGTGGCTGTTGGGATATTTAACTTTTAACTGATGCTGGCTAAAAAGAAAAAAAAATATAGATATTTTTTCATATACATATATTCAACATAGATTAACTGAAACCAATACTTTAACTATGTAAAATAGTTTGCATGAATTGCATTTTGTAATTTGATATGACACTTTAACAAGAATTTTAGATACTAGGAATGATAACTAAAAATAACTCACAAGGTACCTGAAATAAGACAAGTTAAATTTCCTTAGCACTTACTGTAAAGCCAGGTGTATCTGGCACTGAGTTGTATTTGAAATATATAAAAATCCTTATACTTAAAAAAACCTTAGATGTATCACATGCAAAAGCACACAAAAACTTCTGTTTCTAGAAATGAAAGTCACATAGCATGGAAATAGAAAGAGGTATAGGTACCAGAATCCTTTGGGAAAAGCTCTTTAGTCTGAAAAGTATTTCAACCAATTAACATCTAATATAACATATGCAGTGCCAAGTAAATAACAAGTAAACAAGGTAAGATTCCTAAACAATTCACAGAATTTAGTCTATTTTCGTTCCCATTGTCATCACAAATCTGATTCAAACTACCCTTTAAAAAGATTCTTGCAGTAATATATTGAACTTACATGAGGATGACTGCCCCCAATTTGTTTTCTGCTATAGCAAATACTTGAAGGCAGTAACTTCACTCAAGCCAAGGCCTTTATAAGAATGTACATATACAGCACCTTTTACACATCACTTTCAAGAGTTTCATTAAAGATAATTTGCACATCTTTTTAAATGCAAAACCCAGAATCTAAATCTAAATATGGCTATAAACTTGGTTTTCTCTTCGACCACTGAATAATATCCCAAATTCATTTCCCCCGTTTTCAGAGACATCCAAGCTTGTTTTGTTGGCTTTTTACTCCTGCACAATCATATGTTTCATATTGTAAGAGAGGTAATGATTTTTTCTTTGTTTGTTTAAATTTCATAGCCAGTGTGGATAGGTCCTGATATTCAAGATTTTCCCCACTTTTCCCCTCTTTCCCCCTCTTTCTTCCGTAAAGCATGTAGCACTACTACTACTAACTTCAAAGATCAACTTAAATGGTCTTTTTCAACAACAATGACTAAACAATTAGAGCAACCCAATTCTCTTAAGTGGTTGCCATAACAGCAAGCAAATGTGTTTGATTAAAAAGAAAATGTAAATAAAAACAATCTGGCATATTGTAACTGTGAATAAAACAGTAAGAACGAATTACTGTTTTGATGAGATTGTGAAAATAGTGTTGCTTGAGAAGAAAAAAAGTAATTTTATCTCAAACATATACGTACTCACATATTTGAATTAAGTGACATACGCACCTTCACATGAAAAACTATTGTTATTTTAATTCTATACCTTCCTGGCCTCATTAAAAGAAAAATATAAAATAGTACTTCTTCCTGAGGGAAAACATGCCTCCTAATGTTCCTAGGAATAACTATTTCTTTATGTTGTTCCAAGTGTGATAGAAAGCAACCACTTAATAGAACAGTTAGAGAATATGCAAAGACAAAACACAAAACCAAAGTCAGTCTTACTGAACCACTGAAGGTCTCATGGAACAATTAGCTGTGTGTCTAACAGCCTAAAGTAGCTCAGAAAAGCAACATTTCCCCCATTTTGCAGGTAGTCAGATTTACTCTGTGGCACGCATGAGAACTTTTGAACTGTGACATTCCAAATGGCTTACATGGTTTTAGCATTTTTCCAGGACGTGTCCAAGTGCCAACCTGCCAGATGATCAGGTATTAATAATAGTCAAGACTCCCCTTAATGATTTACACCTGGCCAGAAATGTAAATATTTGGGATAGGGACCTCACTACTGCAATGCACACATTTGCCACTTCAGAATTAGATTAATACAGTGTGCTCTGCCTGAAGCTATACCTTAGAAAGACTGAGTAAAGTAAGATGGTTTAGAAACTTAAGAACTTGATTGTTAAGCAGTGCATCCAGATGTCAGTATTCTAGACTGATGCAGTAGGACCTGCACTAGCTCCCTCCTCATTCTCAGGTAAAACAAGATTTTTTCAACCTAGAAAACCTTAAGTGATGCTGAACATGCCCACATAAGTGACAATTTTTCCCTCTGAGAGAGTCACTATAGCTAGCTATTTAATCAAAATGTAACAGAATAAATACACCTTAGAAAAGCATATTTAACGTTCAAAAGAAGAACATGTTTAATGTTCATTTAAAGAAGAAGGAAGAAAGCAGAGAGGGAAGCCTGCTATAATGGTATACCACTGAAACAGGAACTTGAGCTAATGAGTCAGGAACACAAGGGATCAAATCCCAGATGCCAGTTTGCGCAAACCAGACCTGACAGATATCTTATATAGTCCAGTTTGTGTACCTTATCTTGCCCATAGGGCTCAATTGATCAGAAATTTAAAGAAATAAGCCCTTCAGCTTTCATTCCTTCCAGTCTTCATTATGGAAAAGCTCTTCAGATAAACTGTAAGTCTTTTATTTCTTGAGACCACAGTGAACAGAAATATGAGGTTCAGATAGCTCATGGTATTTTAAAGTTCATTTATATGGATAGTAACTCCTATATCTGTGTGGGAATAAAGACATAAGTTGTTGGATCAGCATATAACTTGACAGGTATGTTGGAAAAATCACCTGAGATGCACAGTTGTTAACT
The DNA here is from genome assembly GCA_013397075.1 of Rhabdornis inornatus. Taxonomy (NCBI): domain Eukaryota; kingdom Metazoa; phylum Chordata; class Aves; order Passeriformes; family Rhabdornithidae; genus Rhabdornis; species Rhabdornis inornatus. The sequence continues at coordinate 1,038,294 of VWZS01008558.1, forward strand.
TCAAAATTTTCTGAAAATATAAGTATCTATAAACAACACCAGAAACAACTCTAGTGCAACTGTATCTACTAGCTGACTGCATGAATTGCATTCCCACAGTTAGGGTAATTCAGAAGACTCTTCCACAAAGATTCTCTGGTACCTTCTGATAGGAGAAGTGATGTGGCAGGCTCTGTCATTCAGGATTTTTTTCTTAACAACCTGATTCCATTGCTGGAATTTTATTGCTTCTCAAGTCTTTACTCCCGTTTAAAAGTTTGTTCAAAATGTCTTCCAGGTTCAGAAGTTACAAAGTTAGGGACTAATAGAGGGTACTTACATAAACCTTGTTTCTTTAGAAAGCCAAGCTAAAAGCATGGGATGAGGCTGCCTCTGGTACAATTTCTGGTCAATTAAACCAAGACTAACCAAAATGTCTTCTTGACTGATCTTTTAATTTGCTTCTGTAACACCAGAGGGAAAAAAGAAAGGCAAAAAACCATCCTGACCAAAGGTCAATGAAAGAGCTTAGTTTAAACACAGATACTGTCAATACAGTCCTGGATACATTCCTTCAACTAATCTATGGTGGGTCAGTCCCAATACATTCCTATGAAGAATAAATTCATTTTTGCATGGGAACCATTGCAGAGTGAAGATGAAATATGATACACAATGATGGAGTTTCCTTATGTCTAGGCCTGTCTTTCTGTAGTCTCCTATATATCAGGTAGCTCATTAGCTTGACCTTAGATAAATTAACCAGTTCCATCTAGGCTGTGGCACCTCAGAAACAGGAGAAGCTACAGACCTGTGAAGTCATAGGTTCCACTCTAGTCTAATTTTTCAGCCTTAGAAATTTCAAATTAAAAGAGTTTTGCAAGTTATGGAAAAATAATTAAATAGACCAATATCAGTGCACAGTAACAACCCATGAAGCACACTCAGAGCCACTTATAAATACAATCCAAGAGAGTTTGAACTGATTTCATTTTAAAGCTTGGAAAGCAGGAAATCTGGCTGCCATTTTAAAAGCTGAAGGTGCTCAAACTTAGAGTGGGTGTACTAAGCTACAAAGAGAAGAGTTCTTCAAAGCTGTGCTTAGGAGCACTATCATATGTGACTGACAACCACCTTATAAAATATTAAGCTATTTTGGATAGTAATATGGAAAAAATGATTAGAATAAACACTGAGCTGTCTAAAAATAGTATGTTATAGAAACTGTGGGCCTTTTTCTTTTTCAGTGTGAAAGCCAACTACATATCAAAAGTATAATTGTCTTCAGTTTATGCCTGAATCTATACTCCAAATTAAATTCATACAAATATGTTTTTCTTTTTTATACTTAGACTTGAGGATCAAAATCAGAATACATAAAAAACAGAAACTATGGAAATCTGGCTGAATTAAACTTCCATGTTTGGAAGTAAAAGGCTTATGTGGTTACGTATCTATCATAGAATGGGAAATGGAATGACTCCTCTTCCACATTCCTGTCACTTTCCCAGACGAGCAACTGCCCCAATGAAATTCCTATCTTGAATGTTAATTTGCAATAATAATGAAGTTTGAAAGGGAAAAAAAAATCTACTTAGTAGTGCTTGCTGAATTCAGTGAAGTTTCCATTGGGAAGCTTGAAAAACTAGGAGAAATATTAGGATTTTCTTGTATTTTTAATTGAAACTTTTATATTTATTACTTAACTGACTTATTTGTGTGTGCACATACATATACCTACTTTCTTGAAGAAAAAAAAAAACAAAGTATGGGAAGCTGAAGGTATCTTAGCCACCTCCAGATAGAGAAAAAAAAAAGTGAGAGTGTAAGAGAGAGATAAAATAGGAAGGAAGGAAGGAAGGAAGGAAGGAAGGAAGGAAGGAAGGAAGGAAAAGGAAGGAAATAATGAGTGCCTCTGGCTCTCTAAGTATCAGAGGTACAAGCTGTTAGAGGCTAAGAGAATTATCAGGAAGCACCACTGTGTACTTGCTATAGTCCTTGGCCACACCAGACCATCAGAGCCACTGGTGTGTGGATGGCAACTGCTGCAGAAGGGGAGGATGTGATTGACAACAGAGCTCTCCCAGCCCCATGGGAGAGGACACACCAGGGCAGGAGGAGAAGGGTTGGAAAGAGAAGATGATATCACCCTTGGAACCACTGTCATGCTTTGTTCTCCAGGAGTGAGAAGGATGAAGATCATTCCTTTCCTCTAACCGTAAACCTCCTGAGTAGGCTGTGGTCACTGCTGGAGACAATAGCAATACTATTTGGTCCTTTCTTTCAACCCAACAGCAGATAATGTAACAAAAATTTCTCTGGTTTGTCTTAAATTATTTTTATATGCCTGAAAAAACTAATAATTTGAAAATCCACCTTTTCAGTAGAGGCTCAAGTTTGTGGTGTAATTTATTTATTTACTTATTTATTTTTAAGTAAGAGAATCTACTGTTTAACTGTTTTGTCCATTAACAAAAACAATAGAAATAATACTACATATATTATTAACATTTTGAGAATGGCAACAGAAGAAAACTCAAGAAAACTCCTTTATTCCTTAGGAATAGGTAAGAAGAAGTTTGAAACAGCTTTGCTTACCAGAGATTGTCTACACTGGTCACCTCTTGTAAAGAAAATTCCATGTCAGACTTTGGCCAAAAGAAATGTTACCATAACTCAAAATATATGAGTATAAATATTAAATGCATATTATACATCTAAAGATGAGTAAAAAAATACATAAGTTTTCATTAAAAAATACTTATTTTGCAAGTTTTTTTGTGACTTTAGATGCAGTTCCTTGATGTGTTAGTGTTTTTATTGCTGCATTGGGTCCTATGCAAGACTTCAAAATAATTTCAGAAATGTAGTGGACTGTTTGTTAAAATCTGGAATAGAAAATTTCCCCATGGGCTAAATTATTTATTTTTTTAAATAAATCTTTTTTTGAACTCCCCTACAACTTTAATTGCAACTCTATTTAGTACAACTTCTGTCATTGTTACAATTTCCTCTAATAACAGTGTCAAATAATTTTCATTTGGAAATTGGTCAAAATTATGATGATTTCTGTTAGTTTGTCTGAAATGAGACAAAAGGCTTATATTGCATAGGCCACAAAACAGATGTTGATAATGTTTGGTCACCTCCAGTTTTGTCTGGACTTCAAACAGATGACCTGGAAGTGAAAGGTCTTACATCTCATTAATAATAATACAAGCTGTCAAATCCCCCTGACCTCGTGTGCTCCTTAGCACAGGGCAGTAAGGCAATACACTCAGCACACTCCCAAGAATTCTGGAGAGAAGGCTTTTCACATTTAGTCCCCAGGCCAGTGTGGACTCGCCACTCACGCTGGCTCAGATGGAAGATCAGCTCTTGTTTATCAGTAATAGCACTGCTTTCTAGAAATACTTCTACTCTGAAGTTCAGAGTTGCTAAAAGTTATGGCAGTGCTGGGATGCTGCATCTGTCTCAAAATTCCTGGCCCATTTGCACTAGGGGGAAAGCTCCTTCCACCTCGAGACAGATGTCCAAGAAGAAAGGAAGATTCCGTAGTGAAGGTTATGATACAATAAGACTAAAATTCAAAGGCAATTAGTGGCTTTCCTTGTGTTTATTTGGATGAGTTGCTCCATCTGCTCATACAACAGAGCAAATAACATGTATGTATTCTTGCAAGAGTGTTGTGAGGCTGTAATTCACTGTGGCTGATGAGGAAGTCAGCTTCTGAGTTGACTGAGCCCACGCAAGTAACCAGATGCCTGCCAAAGCCCTTTGTCTTCCTAAAATAACTCAAAGCATCATATCCTCCTATTTTTATTTCCTTTATTTTTTTCTAGAAAATACTCTTTTAGAGAGTAGCAAAAGGTTCCATCAAGGATCCCTTGCTTGGCTAGGGCATGTTTGTTGCTGTCACCAGCTCTATGACAAAATAAATGAAATGTGCTCCAGTTAAGAATGTGTATCTTTCAAAAATGACATTAAGGCTAAATTCTGCTCTCAAACACACACAAACAAGTCTCAGCAAGTGAAATGCATCTTCACAACAAAGAGAACATCTTCCTAAAATACAAAATTCATAAAACCTGAGTAGATAAACATTTATTTTATCGTTTAATGACCTATTTTAATGCAAGATCAGTGCTCTAAAAAAAAACCCAACCCAAACATCAAACTTTCTTAAAAAAAACTTGCATATCTACCAGACCGTATCTCCCTGTAGAAATGCAAGCTTAAAATATTAGAACACACCCATGTATTTTTAATTTTGAAAAAATCGCCTACTAAGCAGGAGACAACTGTTAGCAAATTTACATTCTCAGGATCTTAAGAGAAAAGGTAAGTATTTAAGAGCCCTACTGCAGCATTCAGAAATATAAAAGCAAAAGAAAAGGACAAGAGTTAGTAATATCAAGTCACTACAGTGGATTTGATTGCATTGCCCGGAGATTCAAAATGTATTAGGAAACTGTTAAAGTTGACTGGGCTATCTCAATTATTAGTTCTAACAGAGATGTGACTTGCCTCTTGAAGTGAACAGTCTGGGAAGAAAAGGAGCTAAAACTGAAACAGAAACATGTAAAATATTTTAACACATAAATGCTAAAACAAGAACGATGTCTTTTGCTAACTCATACTGTAAGACAGTTCCAATACTGCTTTTGTTAAAAATTGTGATTCAAACTTATAAGTCATAATCCTAAGAGCATAATAACATAGAATCAGATTTTCATATTTTATTAAAATGTTACTTAATATAATGAAATCTGACCAACTGCAATTGCAACATATGGAATACTAAGATTATATAATAAAATATTCAGGCTATAATTATTTTAAAATTCTCCATCCCATATGCAATTTATCAAAGCAAACTTTACATTGATTTGTGCCACATGGTTGATGAAAAACTATAAAGAGTCTCTGGAACAAAAGGCATGTACAGATAACTTTGCATGAACAATCTCAATCTGTTTCAAACTTTCCTTTTTTTTCAGTTTTAAGTTCACAAATCAAAATATTTTATTATTTATATCCTCTTACTTAAAAAATTTCTAAAACCCAAGGCTTCATCTGTTTAGTTTCATGGAATAAACAACGCTAAATTGTTTTAGTTAAATGTGGACAACCTTAAATCAATTGAAACCTGGTTCATAAAGATTTCATTTAATTCCTATCTCTTACTGAGACAATCCAAATCATTGTAAATCAGGTTTGAATTGATTTAAGCTTTAAAGTTAAATTGGAGGCATATCTGAGTATAGAAATTCCTATGTGTCATTTCACTGTGAGCAGTAACTAGATACAAATGATGCTGTGCTATACCATAACCAGATATATCTCAAAGATTTCCAGATCACATATACTAATGTACATAATTCTTTAGAATTAGACAAGAACAGACAGTGTGGCTTTATTGGGACCCGCTCTTCAGAGCCGTCAGAGATTGTTCAAACCTTCTTAGGCAAAAACCCCACCTTCTTTGCCTCCTGCTTTTCTTGATTTCAGTTATTGGATTCAAGTTTCAAAGCCATATTCTGTGTCTGATATAATTGTATGCAAAATCATGCAAAATCAGCAGCTGAAGAGAGAGTATCGTGGGATTCAGGGTTTTTTTACCAATGCAAAATTTACAGAAGACATGTATGATACTGCGTGTGACCATTAACTCCCAACATCAGCTCCAAAGATGAGTGAGAGTTGAGTAGCAGAGGCTGCAGTTAATCTAATAGTAAAACTGAGATAGTGGAGTGTGGGTTCTTTTTGAGAAGCTCACAGATTTTGGTACCATATGGCACCATTATCACATCACCTCACCACACTTAGAAGCAGTTTGCTTACTCTGTTAGCATTGATAGGGAACACAAGGGTGTCCTGACAACATTTCAAAAGTTTTTGGGTTTGTTGTTTTTTTTTTTAATTTTTTATTATTTCTGCTTTTGCAATACTGACAATATCTCTCAGTTTTATGAACAGTAAAAGCAAAGGACTAGAATGACTGTGCCATGTCCTCAGGGAGCAGGGGATGCCATCTAGCAGCAATCTTGAGTAAAAGGATAAATTGCACATTAATTCTCAAGGACACATTGAAATACTAGGTTTTTGCAAAGGGATGTAGCTATAGGAATAGTATTGCATCAGTGTGTTTGAACAAAATGTTGTAGCATAGAGAAGAACTTCCTATCTGACTGAGATCTTCCAGACTGGATAAGAATTTTTCATGCCGACTTTGCAGTTTTATCACCATTTCAATTCAAATGCATATTTCAGCCTCCAAACAACCTTTTAAACTACTGTATGCATATTTAGTTGGAAGCACTGTTCTTGGATACAAGAACTTAACCAAAGCAGTACTGAGTTTTCCTTCTAAAAGAGAAAGGGACATTGATTAAATTATCCCACTCATGGTCCTGCTTGATGCACTACTTTATTGACTTTAGACAACAGTGTCTCAGCAGCAGTTAGCTGCAGATTGAGAAAGCAAGCAGAGTGACATATTAACTGTGATAATCATATACTGATGCTTGCTTCCAAATAAAAGCATCTATTTCTTCCTCTGCTCTAGCTCTAAAGTACAAGACTAACTTCCATGTAGGCGGTTGCTGGGGGTTTTTTGCCTTTTCAGTTTTTTTTGGTTTTTTTCTGTTTGTTTGTTTTGCTTTGGTTGTGTTTTTATTTTAGAAATCATCTATTTATGATCTTATCTTTGCTACAGATATTCACTGTGGTATCAGAAGAAATTGCAGGAGCAAAGATGGCTATTTTAGAAATTCAGTTACGCACAAAAAATATTGACATCACAAAACTCTCCTTTAGTGGAGTAGTTGAATAAAGATACTCCTAAATTAATTAATCTAAAAAGTTTAATACTGCATTTCATATTTCTCAGTTTTATCCCATCTGAGAGGAGAGTGCATTTTTAACTTTCAATATGCCCTTTTTTCCAGACTACTTCCCAGGAAAGGTAGTATCACCTCTAAGACAGAGCTGTAACAGAACCTGCTAGAAGACAGATGAAACAAATCTCACTGCATTCCTTCACCCAGGAAAAGACCAGAAGGGCTCTCTCGTGCATATTTATGGAGGGTTCATTCCCAGCTCTTATGCTAAAGTTCATAGCTTGTTTACAGCTTCATTCTCTCTTAATCCTTGCTTAAAACAGGCAACTTTTTCTCTCGCAGTGACAGATGGGTTGAGATGCTGCAGATCCCCCTTAACTCCATCACTGAGAGAAGTGGGTGCCACCAGCAGGAGGGCAGGTGTCTCTGCACAAGCTGCGTGACACTTGGGATCAGGAACAAGAACACTCTGACTCGCAAAACCCTGACTTGTGGATTGAGTCCGCATTTACATTTTAACAAAAGAAAGAAAAAAGGAAAGAAAGAGAGGTTTCACATTGGTATTTACACACTTTTCAACAAGTCACCCTCACTAATAAAAGCACTTGAGGTATTGCCATTTCTAACATCTCTGCTCAAAGACTGTGCAATGGGCAAATGCTCTGTAATCACTGCCCGTAACTCAAGGAAGCAGAGAGGAAGCAATAAAATCTGAAATACAAAGAATCTGTTCATACTGCAATTGTATGCTTAGCTGTCAATATTAAGACATTAACCACAAAGATTAAGAACTTACAAGCTTAAAAGAGCCTTTTGACTCTTATCTTAGTTCTAATGAAAAGTATAATTACCTGCAAGGTTATCAATCTCTTTTTCTTGGAGCAGGCTAACAGCATCATCATCTCCTTCCAGCATAAGCTCTGTTTCTGCATTCTGATTTACCACAGCTTGACTTCGGAAAGTTTTCTTTGACTTCACTACATCCTCTTCAGTGCCTAAAAAAAAGTTGTGAATTTAGCTGAATAATATTTTAAATATAAAACAATGACAGTCAAATAGTAAAAGCATTACAGCATAAACCATCTTTATTAAAAAAAAAAAAAAAAAGAAGGAACATTTTGTAAAACTTTACCAAGGTTAACAAAATATGCAGTCCTATTCTGTTTTCTGTCCTGTCCCGAATAAACTACAAACTTTCCTACAAAGACTCTCCTGGTTTTAATAATTGCTATTTACTTTGTGTTCAGTGTTGTTCCATTAGTTTTCCACCTGCAACAAATTCAGAAGGAATTTCTTTTGGGGTCCTGGTGCTCTGACTCTGACTGACCTGCATGAGCCATCTACTCTAAATAAAGAAACTGCTTTCAGGAATCAAAATCTCTCAGGACTTTTGTCTTTTCAAATAGGAGGGACAGGATGGTGAAGTAGGAATTGGTTTATCTCTGATACGCAGTAACAACAAGGTAGGCTATGCAGAGATCCAGAAAAGACTGAAAAAAAGACTGAAAGAAAGATAAGCATGGTGAGGGAACTTTGGTGCACATCTGTGTGTGTGTTTTTGAGCAACACAATAAAAATGGTGGTACATGAATATGTGCCAATTACCTAAAGGTTTTCATGGATAATATTAATTTTTCTTGACTACAGTTGGCTTTTTCTATTCAGGCTGATGGTTTCTTATGGCAGGAGATTTAGCTTATTGCATTTTGGGAATATCTTACTGGAACTTGCTCGATTTTATTCTTACGATGTAAACAATAAATCATAGTGTGGTCAGATGACAAAATCATATTTCGGTTTTACATCATAAATACCTTTTGTGTTACTGTTGTCACCTCCTCATAGTATTTTTTTCTTAGCTGGGAAGAGGTCATATGTTTTATTTTCAGTACTATGGGCTTACAGTAGCCTCAGGCAAGAAATATTTCTATTGTTTTTCTTGAGCAGAAAACCCTGTATCTTCTCCTTGCACCATACGAGGCCTGGGTATCTTTATTTCAGTCAATCAAGAAATAAACCCCCTAAACTATCTCTCTTTTTTTTTGTAGGATTATTTGGAAATTTGCTTCCTACTAAGCTACAGAATGAGTGTGAAAATAGGCAAAACTATGTCGATTTTGTTTGTCTTCCACAATGCCTGAACTTAAACAGGATGAAAACTATTATGGCAGATGTAAAATGTTGAGGTAAATTCCAGTAAGACTCATGCCCCCCTATTAATCCAGGACAATGAAGAGGAATATAGTAAGCAGACAGGTTAGTGAAGATAGATACATGGAATGGAATGGAATGGAATGGAATGGAATGGAATGGAATGGAATGGAATGGAATGGAAGTATCAGGCAGTCTTTTTATTACAAGCAGTTGGGAAGATGTTATGATTTTACCTCCTGCTCTTATAATTAGTTAGTCTTTTAATTAGCTTGTGCACAGGAGAGTCACACTACAAAAATAAAAATGCTGGAGGCATACCTTTCTGTGGGTGTGTTTACTCTGTTTTAAGATCACTGTTAACATGCCACTTCATCACAGGTTTAGAGAATTCATGTTTTACATGGCCTAACATTAACCTTTTGGATACTATTGCTATTATCTCAATTGCTATTTCTGAAACTACATTCTGAAACTCTGAAAAGGTGAAGAGAAACAAGTAAGCAAAACCCCATTTTTTTCACCAAGCTCAAAATTAGGGACTTGTTTGCTGTTGACTCCATTAGGACCATTCTGATAGTGATTAAGACAGAGCTGCTGTATTTTAATATGCTGTGTTTCACTGTGTTCGGTTATTAGGCTGTGATCATTACCTTACTTGCATAGCTTTTTACATAATTCAACTAACTATAACTGCTTGCCCAATTTAAAACTGGTTCAATTAACTAATTGTTGGAAAAGTTTCCAGTATTTGTACAAGTTTTGGAATTTTTTTTTGTTTGGTTGGTTTGTGTTTTTTTTTCTTCCTTATTCACAAAAAGAAGCAAGAATGGTAGGAGTTAGGAAAAAAACACAAAAAAGTAATGACCTGTAACAGATTTTCAGGTGCACTACATCAGAATTGTTCTGCATATTAAATCAGTAGGTCAGGATCTTGATACACTTCTGTTTACAGCAAGGGAGTTGAGCATCATTTGACACAAATAATAACTCCTGTTGTGAAGCATGGGACACCAGAGGAGACCGGGCCTGAGATGAACTAACATGATGGAGGAAGAAAGCATCAAAACATCGTTCTCCTCCTTTTTGGTAGGTCTAATCAGTTTTATATAAGTTTCTGAGCTTTATAAAATGTGATAATCTTCAAATTAACTAATTGAAAAGCACTAATCTGCAGTAAGAGTCAATAATTTCTGCAGTAACTGATTAATGACAATTCTGTAAAATTATTTATGTATGAAAATACCATGAAATTTTAAAATTACCAGGAAGAAAGTCCCAAGCTCCAAATTATTACTAGCATTTAAACTACATCCAAAGAACTTGCAATTTAGGGTATTTTAAATCCCTTGTGATGAGTGTACTAGGTTACAGAAATATCGCCAGACACAGGTATAAGAAACATGGTAGAGTAAGTAAAAAGCATTAAATTAGTTTGGCAAATTTGGAGCTTAGCAACAAGAAAAATATATATAAAATCCATTCTGGTTTATAATATTAAAAATACATTCATTTCTATGAAATATAATAAATAGTCCTTCTTTGTCCTGATGGAAAAAAATCCCTCTGGTTTGGCTGTTGTCAAAATTTATCACTCTGTTGAGTGCACCTTAGTTTTGCTATACTGTACGAAACATCTATCTAAATGAAAGTGTACAGGACCTGGAGTTGCCCTTCAATCACTATATCCTTTATGAATTAGACTTCCATTTATCAAAATTACAGCAAGAAAAGTAAGGTCTCACAGGGCTGTCTCATTACAAGGCTTGTAAACACTGTCCTTACAAAGAAATGGTTTAACACCTAACAAATCAAAAACTGATTGGGAATAGAATTTATTTGAGATCATCTATCTTCGGAAGACGTGCTGTACTGAGTGCACTTCGTGGCCTTTCTACCCATTCATCAAGAAATTAACAAGCTAATACCACAGAACACCAGATCTCCTTGGATCCTGAAACGCGAAATATGTTCAAAACAGATCTGTCACAGATGCTCTATTTTTATATTTCAAGATGACTTCAAAAAGATTTTAAAACAAGAGAAACTCTCCAAATAAGGGTAAGAAGAAAAACAACTTGTCTCTTTAAAACCAGACAACAAACTGAATAAAAAATTATATGACATAAAACTACGTCTATTATTGTTAACAGTGATATAAAAAGGAGAAATTAATAAATTAATATTTGATATTTCAGTATGTTGGAAAAAAATAAAAACTCAATTTTTTTTTTCAAAGCTTCAGGAAAATTACTATGAAATTAAATCTATGGCCAGACATTTCATTTCAAAATTTTAAGCACACAAGGAGCCTGTGTTTTAAAGACACAAAGTGAAATTGTATTAAGTCTAATTAGAATACGTTTCAAATCCATTAAAACAAGAAAAAATAAAACAAAACTAGATGTCATTTCAAGACACCAATGTTGTGATACTGGAGGGCACAGAACTAGAATTGGCAGATGCTATCAGTTCTTGTCCTTATCAAATTCCTTCTTAAGAGATATTTTAAGGGATAGACTTAAGGGATAGACTGGGATTTGGAAAGTAGCCTTGAAGCAAGCAGCTAAGTATTTATTGAAACTACATTTTGCAAAGATTTTGAAGGCAGTAAGTCACTCAGATTGCACTGAAATCCAGCTGAATTTGGTGACTTACTCTCTTGAAACTTAAAGGCTCTGTTTTAAACATATTTCAAAATCGTGTATGCAGAGGACTAGATAAGCTGTTAAAAAAATCCTTCTTTCATTACACTTGTTTGATTATTTTTGTAAACGTGCATGTTACAAGTTGTCTTTCTACAGCAATTTCAGGATAACTGAAAACAGCTCACCTTTAAAAGAAATTAAAGAAACCAAGCAACATTCCTCTACAAAACCTCAATATCCATGGGAAGGTGTGTATTTTATACGTCTGAAAGATTGTATGAGCTTCACAGCAAACTTGTTCAGTATCGCCAAGAATGTACTAACCTCTCTTCTAGTAGCATTACTTTTCCTTAAACAGAAACTATTAAGCAGTAAAAAAAACTAAACAAACCAAAAAACCCCCCAAACCCCAACAAAAACCCCAAACAAACAAACAAACAAACAACCCAAACAAAAAACAAAAGAACCACAAAAACCATTGCCACAACCCCCCAAAACCTAATAATTTCCCTAATAAGAACAAGAGAATCTCACGTTAATTTTCAGCTTCAGCCACTAGAAGTATTTAATATAGGCAATACCTCACAACAGAGGTGGGTGGGGTGGGTGTTTTTATTGTGTTACCTGAATTTTTGAGTCTCTATTTTCAACTAAATCAATGAATTCCCTACTGGGTTCTGTAGGTCACAACAGGTTCTAGGGACGCAATCTACATTTCAAAGACACTGTAAGGGTCCAGATCCACAAAACCCGTCCCTAAATAAAATTTTAAAATTAGCAGTAGAAACACAGTATATTATCGATTTAATTTATGTTTATGTACTTATTTCATTAAAAAATAATTACTATGATTTAATTGAACATAGCAAGGAAGTTTCTATCTCTTTCTTCTCTTAATTTACTATATATCCAAAGAAAGCATTTTACATGTTTTTCTTTCTGCATTTAGTAAAAAATGAGGTTAAAATATAGTTATTTTTAAGAAAAGTTTGCTAGGTAATACTGTAGCCAACAAAAGGAGACTACTGCTTCTTATAAAGTTGTTTCCATAGTTTACTTCAACGAATTACCGATAAGGCAATTTATGTAGTGAGTGCTCTTTGATCTTTGAAGAGAGATGGCAGAATGGAAAGTTAACCTCATTTTAATGTTACCTAAATATACTGACAGGAAATTCTAATGTTTCCAAACATCTGGAAATCTGCTCCATGGGATGGTGTTCTTCTTTTCTATAAGAAACCTTTTTCATATACTGTCTTTTACAGTTTTATGTGGCTTCTAAAGGAGCATTTGACATAAGTAAAGCCTGTTCTCTTTACAGTAAAATGCTGCATTTAATTAAAAACTCTCTTTTATAGTGTCTTTAGTAGAGTTTCTGTGAAGCTTAGCTCTTCTCAGAAAGTTTTAAAGGCAGACTGGCTTTTTACTCCTTACAGATCTTACGGTATGTACTGCTCTGTAGAACACTGATTTTAAAGCTGAATTTTCATTGCATAAGGTAGTTTCCACTACTTTATTAAATAAAGGAATTCAGAATTAGTTCCTCACAGGAGGCTACCTGACACAGGTGAAATATAATTTATCAACTGAGTTTGGAAGACCAAATCTCTCTTGAGAGAGATTTTATTCTTTATTGCACAAACTAACTTCCATAGGAAGAACCAAGCCTATTTATGGACAAAATTAAAATGCACCACTATTATCAACATTTTTTGTTCATTCAACATTAATAATAGTTGAAAATACTTAGAAAAAAAGATTTGCTAGATAATCTATCTTCCTGCTTTATGTATTCTAACATACATAAAGCTTTCATTGCTAATCTTCAGTAACTTGATTAGGCACCGGTACCCTTGCAGCAGTCACAGTTATGGAGAGCAGCTGCCTGGGAGTCTGTAAACTGACCTCTACAAAACCCAGTAAGATTAAATCATCGACATGGTGACCACTCTATCTCAGCCTGGTATCTTCCTGCAGGACTAGGGAGCCAGCGTTCCTCGGGCCGCGCTCACTCCATGGGAAACCTGCATCGGCTATCCCTGGGTCTGCTCAAGAGACCGAATTTTTGGCTGTGTGTAGCAGCCCGATGCTGCCACATCACAGCCAACTCCAACAAGCTGTCCCCACCTGTGCCTGCTGGGGTTGTTATTTAAATTTCAGTGTGCTTCTGGAACGGGCAGCTTTGACTGGCATATAATTTAGTTTCCCCGGAGAATCAGAGAAGTGACTGTTGATAAAGGAAGGCTGGTTTTAATAGATTTAATAAAAACCAGAGAAATCTAAATCACATTTTCATTATTAGGGATCTTTGAAGAAATGAGGAAGAAAAACTATGAAAATTGCATAGAAATTAAAAATTGCATATATTTATATTGGAAATCACTTCCACCAAAAATAAAACCAAATCAGATTTTGCTTTTCTATAATGGATAAATACCTGAAAATTTAATCATAGATATTCTATCCATTTCCCTCTAATTTTGATTACTAATATCTGACCAAATTATTATCTTCATATAAGTCAATTGTAAATAAATACTTAACTGCTTTATGTGTTTTCCATATTCTCAGATGTTTTGCATTGTAAAATGAGACTGACACAGACTATAATAATGAGGAGATTGAGAATACAGGCAAGGCCAAAATAAACATTTCTCAGATGAAGCTGAGGGCTTTTCAAAAAATAAATACTTGTAGTCAAAATGGTTTATATTAATAAAAAGGGTCCCTCATAAAAATAAAGGTTGAAGTACCGTGCTGAGCACTCTTTTTTTTTTTTGGTTCCCAGATAGGAAAACTGAGAGTCAGAGTGGTTATGAAATTTATTTTCAGACATTGTCAAGGTTGTCATTACATGTATTTGAGATTTCAGGATTTCTGAGCACATTAGAGGGATCCTGCATTGATTCAGCACTGACCGTAAACAGCCATGGGGTGACAGAGTCAGGTATTCCCAGTCCAGCAAATGTCCCGATGCATTTCAGGCTCCTGAAAGGCAGTCCCCATTTGGACTGGAACCAGAGGAAGTCCCTCTAATGGAACTAACAACAGTTGAATGTTTATATTTGGATTAAGACATAGTTTGCCACTGTAACTTGTACACAGAGGAATGGATTCATATTTTATGACTGACAACGTTTACAAATCCCTGATAGTTTGAAGGGCAGCATTTTGGATATACTGTAGTTTGATAAATTGCAGAAAGAAATCAAATTCTTCTGTGGATAATTTCAACGTGCAAAGATTATACACAAGAAAAATAATTAAGAGCAATAAAGTTTTCCTAGGTGTGCTTCTAGCCAGTTTTTTAAAAGTACAGTAATAGCTGAAAGGAAAATATCTACATCACACCAACAGTTATTGCTCAGTGGAAAGGACATCAAGGACACTTGCAAGTAAGAGAATTGGATCAATATTAACGCGATTTTCATTTCATGCTTCCCCAACTCCAGTAAGCTGACAATATACTCTGATTATGTGAACTGCCTCTGAGTAACATAGAAAAGGTTATTAGAGCAAGAGGTGGAAATGGAATGCACTTTTTATATTGACAGGTCTGCTAATAGAGTGTACTGATTTTCAAAGCCATGCAATGTGTTTTCACAATTTGGTTTTGACAGCAAAAAGGAATTTCATTTATTCTTAATTCAAAATATTCACATGTAAGCGAAGGTTCCTTAAGACAGGTAAGAAGAGGGTAACCAAACTATTCCAATAGAAAAATTTAATTAATAAGGCAAGAAACAAAAGGTGATTGAATTTCAATACATATGACATGATAATGAAACAATGAAATAAATTTACTAAATGAGGCATTCTATGCTTTTGACATGGCATCTGATAAAACCTTTTTAAGACGACATAAAAGTGAAAAATATGCCTATGTCACATCTTAATGTTGAGGGCTGGATTATGTCTGCAAAGTTTTAGATTAGTTCCTAAGCACACATTCCCCAGGAAAAAACATGTTCTGACTATCTGCTTGCAGACCCTAAAGCCAGGATCAATGCTGTCAGACATCTGAATTGGCACACTCCATACTGAGGAACTGCCCCCACATATGCTGGCCTTAATTTTGCTTCCATTTCACAAGAAAAAAATTCTAATTGAAAAGGCTAACGATAAAGTCTTGGAAAGAAATGAAATGCTCTTTGGAAACAAAAACACTTGATAATGCAGTGACATGGAAGAAATGGCATGGCATTTCATGAAATTCCATGAAAATAAAGTGGCAACCCTCTCTATGACAGGGGTTTGGAACTACATTATTTTTAAGATCCCTTTCTACTCAAGCCACTCTCTTATTCTATGAAATGTGATGTTACCTCCCGAACCAGGATATTCTACTCCAACATTTCTAACCCTTACCTAATATTTAAAAATTTAAGAGTCTTCAAACCATGTCGCTGGTCCAAACCTGAATATTTTTAAAAAGAAAATGCATACTACACATCTGTAAGTTTTTAATTCTCCTTTTCTGTGGCCATGAGTGATTATGTCTTTGCTAGAAGGCAATTTTTATCCTCATCACTTAAGCTTTTGCTCTCAGATCCAAAAGATATTGACTCTTTGGAAACAGCCACTGCACAGAGATATAATAGGACAGCTAAAAAAATATAATTCTCTAGTGTAGGTAATGAATGTGTAGGAAGTAAGTTTACATTTTTTTATAGTAGCTATCATAATCCCAGCAGTTACGCAATCATTTCAATTTCTATCAAGACCACTTATTTACAGAAGAAAGCTTCAACAGCTCATGATCAGTGCTTTGAGAGACCCATTTGCCACGGCATCTGAAATTACTTTATCTTTCTGGAATGGTAATCTTTTCAAGTGAAACTTCTCTTCTGGGACATACAGTAAAACCATCTTATGCAGTCTTTACGCAGACAAAATCTCCTAAACATGACATAATGTTTCTTTAAAGGACTGTCAATGTTATATATAAATAATAAATTTGTCAATATAAAAATGTCATTAGAACATCTAGATTTACTTTCTAGATTCCCACTGGTTCAGTGTGCTGCACTGTCATTTTTACCTGTCCAGATGCAATTTTTTGCTCACATAGACCACACAGGAATGGTTTACATATTTTCACCCAGCAGCTAAGTAACTGGTGGGAAGAATTGCTTCTATTTCAGCATAGATCAATGCCTATAGCAACACCAGACAAAGGGCAGCACCCACAGGATATGCACATTTGTGAGGCTTCATTGTGGCTCTAACACTGGGATATTTGTGTTTAAATCTTAGAGCTGCTAAGGGACTACACTCTAGTAGCAGCAGACAGGCCTTCTGTTTGGGCCAGGCTTCTGTAAACACTTAAGCTCCTCTAAGCTAGAAATTATCTAGCAATAGCAGTTATCTATCAAAGTTATCTATCTATAGCAATTGTTTATCAAATAAAATCGAAGCCTTGCTATTTTCTTGATTTGGAACAGAATTTTACTCTATACTTTTTGTGTTTGCTGTTTTTCTTTTTTAATTATTACTTCTTTTAAAATTTTTAAAAATCAAAAATAGCTGCAGGTATAGAACATCTTTGTTTCATGCAGACCAGCAGATGAAGAGTGAAAGAGTACTGGTTTGCAAGACATGAGAGATGAAGCAGATTCTGGGGGTCTCTAATTAAAAAAGCTCAATGAGATAATTGAAATGGGTAAACAGTAATCACTGTCCCAGGTAGAAGGCCTGAGTGTGTATTAAGAGCTAACCCACAGAAATCTTAGCAGCAGTCAGCAGTAAGGAGAAAAGGAGACCAGTATTTTATTTCACTTTCCATTAAGCTGCCACGTGGGGTCTGTGACACCTTTCATTCTGCTTCACAAATACTACAAGAGAGCACAAACCTTGCATGCAACTGCAGGGATACTTGCAAAATTTCTATGCTCATGTTAAATTTGCAAGCACTAGCAACATTATCTTCCACTTAGATGAGAGCTGAGATGCTATTTAGACAATGTGATCAGCTTTTTAAGGGCATAGGATTCAATGATTTGTGCTATTCGGCAAAAGGGACATCAAGAGAAGACTTTTTGAGTATTATGCATAGGTCTCTCAGCTGTGGAAGTCTATCTATTGTAGATGATGTTCAGGGTGTTATGCAAACACACCAGGAGATGGACGCTTTAGGCACACCATAAGGATAAGAAAAAACTCATGTCATTATGTAATGCACGTGATATGAAAAAGAAATTTAAAGAACTGGAAACATGCATAATATGCTGGCTGATAGAATTCTTAACAAGGGGTTTTCCTAACTTATGCTGGTTAGTACTGTATTTGAGAACTTTTCCACAAAATGTATTTGGTTTTCTTTCACAAGGTGCATCATCATCCCTGCCTGTAACTTGCACCACACTGAAACTCACAAGAAAATCCAGTTTATTTCATTACACTGGTACTTTTTGTGTATATTTTTAAATTAACTTAATTTCTTAATTAATTTCTATAAAATAACGAAACAGACAAAATAAGTGGTATTGAAGAATTCAATCTCCTTGTAAGGATATGGAATAACCATTGCATAGAGACCTAAATCTTATCTTCTTGTGTACAAATCTTACTCTATACATAAAATGTCTACAAGCATTTTCACGTGATATAATAGAAATAGATTTTACGTGATAAATGTCAAGTAGTGCAATGTAAAAAAGATGAGTAAAAATACTTAGGCATCTTAAAATATATACTGTCTCTGAAAATTAATTCTTTTATTTTCAAAATCTATGCATACCAGTTTCCTTTTCTTTGGGAAAGACAAGGAATTTCCTATGCTGTAGAGATTTCTACACTCTTCTTCTGTTGATTTAACCCTTGCAAGTAGCCCAGAGGTTCACAGAAATCTGAGCGCATTGCCTAAAAGCCTGTCATGTCTCTCACTGACCATCAGAAAGAGTGGGACAGTAAAGTCTTTTTAGATCTACACTATGATCTCCTAATTATCCTTATGCAAAAGTTGCAGCACAGCTGAAATAATGCCCCTCCATTCTAGCCATGTGCTTGACATGCTGTCCTTGCCAGGTCTTCAGAAAACACAAATGATACATATTTCCACTTACATAGAAGGTGGAGAATGGAATCCTGCAGTGAAGACATTAAGAATAAGAAGAGTGCAGAGAATTTAGAAAAGGAGTATTTTGTGTTTTTAACTGTTGCCAAAGGAGATTTTTAAAGTGCTGTTACTCCTCAACACAGAGTTCTAAAGCACAGAAAATAGGAAATTAGAAAAGACCTGCATTTACCCAGCTTTGAAGGACTCCAAAGAACTATTATTAGACTTCCACTGACAGAATGTTCTTCTGAAATGTTTTCATGAGATTCACTGAATATTCATGGGTCAAGAACTTCTATTTCTTTGTCAAATAGATATAGAAATGAATAAGTAGAAAAAATACAGTGTTCATACGGGTTTGAAGACATTTCTCATCATAGCAATTTACTGGGTTTGGTAAATAATTCACTTTCATTTGGCAGAACAGATAGATATTGTGTACTCTCTGTACATGAAAATTTAACTGCAGAAGGGAGAAAAATGCAGCTAGAATTCTAAGAATGACAACGGTTGCAATTTTCAGATATTAGGAATGGTTTTGCAGGCCATTTTCATGACTTCAAGAACATTCTGGGGTCATACACTTTCAGATGAAGAAAGAGGTAGTTATGTTAACTGCTGGTAAAAAGCCAGCAAGTTCTGCAGTAAAATCTATTAGCTCAGACCCATAACAGCAACTAAAATCCAGGTCATGCCGGATAACCTCAAAATCTCAGAGGAAAGGCATTTGAAACCCAGCACAGAGGTTTAGAGGGAAAAGTTTTCATAGCCTATTTAGCTCTGTGAAAAATTTGAATTAGAGTCAAGAGAGTGCTTCTAACATTCAAGAGTTGAGGAAATAATTAGAAAAAAATGACTGCTTATTGAATC
The DNA here is from genome assembly GCA_013397075.1 of Rhabdornis inornatus. Lineage (NCBI taxonomy): Eukaryota > Metazoa > Chordata > Aves > Passeriformes > Rhabdornithidae > Rhabdornis > Rhabdornis inornatus. The sequence goes on from VWZS01008558.1 coordinate 1,057,841, forward strand.
TGTACTTAAAACTTATTATAAGGCTGCCATAAAAATTCCTATGCTAGAAATAACATACAACATGCAGAAGATATTTAGAGACTACAAAGTACTGATAAGATGCAATTGCAACTCGTTTCCATGACCTAGTCAGAGAGCAGAAGCTCAGACATTGAGTGTTCAGTACAATTCAACACAGCAGTGTTCAGTCCTCTACCTAAGCAAATTCCATTACCATTTACATCTTGAAGGTGCCTTTCATTACATTACATTGGGTTTTAAGAAAAAAAGGATCACCATAATGGTAGATATATTTATGGTATATATTTAATGAGAACATATTTATGATTGGGGGGAGTAGAGTGGGAAATGTTATAAAGAAGACCAAGTTAAATCTAGTATTTTAGATTTAATTATTCTCACTATTAAGATTTTACTTTGCAGATCCTTCAGTTAGTAACCAATGTAAGCTTTTTCCTAGACTTTCTTTAGACAAAACTGTATCTTGCAATTACCATATAAAATATTAAAAAACCAAAACTATCATGTAATATTTTCCCTAAAATCCTGTGAGTGTGAAATATTTAGAAATTTATTTGCTGAAGCAGTGGATGGCACTGTTGGGCTACAATTATAAGGCTATAGATGAAAATCTTAAATTGCTGTGCTTAAAAAAAAGATTTTTGTGACTCCTTCAGGCACACAATTCAGATATAAACTCATTCAGAGTACACTGGAGATTTCACAATCAATTTGGAAGTTAGTTCATGTACTGAAAGGAAGTTTTGTAACAGAAGTATTATTTTCGGTGCTTCAACTGAAGCAGAAATGTTTACATGCTTGTTTCACATGCAGGATGATCCCACTTAGGCTAAAGAGCAAAGAGGACTTGCCTGCCACATGGAAGAATTGTTATGGGTTAATTTAATGACTGTATGCATATTCTTAAAGTGAAGAATATGCATACACTGAACGTCAACTTTGTGTGTTTTGCTGCCCACAAAGTCGATTCTATTTCTTACAAGTGCTCACAATTAATGGGCATCTTGACTTTACTTACAGACTAAAATTGTGTGCATGAAAGGGGGAAGGGAACAAGGTTTCCTTTTAGAAAAGGGCTTTTGTTCTTCCGTTGCTCTCATGTATTCTTATTTAAGGCATTACTTAAATAAATATCGGTTTGGGAAATTATCTTAGATAAGGGTCACCCTGTATATCCCCAGAATAACATATTTTATGAAATTGTAAGGGTGTGTGTGACTAATTTTTAGGATACCGTATTAACCAAGGAGGGGAAAAAGAATCAAAAATATTGTCTTGACTTATGCAGTCACAACAAACTCAATTTCAGTAATAATAACTATTATACTGAACATGGACAAATTGATATTAGAAACATTTTATACCTGTTCACATCTCCATTAATGATGAGGCAGAGAGTTCCCTCAGCAAGTTGCACATGACAAGAAACTGGGAGGAGTGACTGGTATGACAGAGGGGCCCCAGCAGGCTGGAGTGGGATGACAGGAACGTCATGAAGTTCCACAAGAAGTGCTAAGTCCTGCATCACGGGAAGAACAAACCCAGGCTCCAGTACCTGCTGGGAGTCACACAGCTGGAAAGCAGCTCTACAAAAATGGAGCTGGGTGCTGAGGGACACCAGCTTCAGCATGAGCTGGCAGTGTGCTCTTGCAACAATGGGAAATGTTATCCTGGGTTGCAATAGGCAAAATATTGGGGAAGGCAATCCTTCTCCTCTGCTTAGCCTTAGTAAGGTCACATCTAAATTTCTGCATCCAATTCTGGTCTCCCCAGTACAAGAGAGGCATAGATATTCTCTTATATTGACTTTCACTACTAAATTGATCCAGATATTCTGTAGGTATTCTTTGTTTCTCTTGAGAAGGGAAGATTCAAGGGGGCCACATAGTTGTGTATAACTACTTTTTGGTTTTCAGTATTTCCAAGGATGGAGACCACACAACTTCTCTGGACAACCTGTCCATTGTTTGACCACCATGACAGTAAAAAAATATTTTGTTTATGTTGCCTGGTAACCAACAGATGTCTAGATCAGTTTAGAAGTAAAAGAAAATGTGGAAAAAAAAAAAAAAGGGATCTATAAAACTCAACCCTGACAACAAAGCTGTTCATACACATATAGTATAAGAAAGCATAATTTGATCTTTAATCTCTTACATGGTACATATATAATGCTCTCACTGCTGATACACCTAGGAAAATAACTGAGTTTTATGCAGCCAGCTGGCCTGCTAGCAAAACTCTGATAAGTAATGATTCACTATCAGTTGATTTAACTTGCTTTCAGTTTTGAACCAGTTACTGAAAAAATACAGGTTTTCTTATGGGTGGTTCTGAAACCAATGTTGGTGAAACTGTTCTGGAAATACACTAGTATTTTCAATATGCACAGCAAAAATTATAAGGTAAAGGATAATGAAGTCTGAGAACCTTATGAAGTTGAGAAAAAGTAAATTAACTCTTAGATATATATGATATATGTGGTAACTTTGACAGACAGTCTTGAATTTTTTTGCAAAAACAGTAGCATTCTCACCAACAAACGACACCTTTACATTTTCAGCAATGTCATTGCTATTAATAATATATGAAAGTGTAGAACCTGAAATGCAGAATGGAAACGAAGACTAGCTTTTAGGTACACATTCAGACTTCCTAGAATAGGGCACTTGATTTTACAGCAAAGCTTCTGAGCAGAGATGATGAAATTGAGCATCTCCAGTTCATGGGACATTCTGATTTCTTCATATGTCTTGTTACTTGAAAATGTCAGGTAAGTTTCCAAAACACTGGCTTAGCTTTCTAGAACAACATTTGGTGCATAGCTTCTTGCCAGTTTCTCTGGACACTCCTCCCTCTACCTTGCTCTAACACTAGCTGCAGAAGGAAGGGAGCTCAGCAGCTCATGAGATGGAACTCAGGAGTTGTGGAAATCAAGCGCTTCGGACTTCTCAGCACCATGGGACTGCTCTAGAGCTAGAGTTTCTGAAATTTCATCTTGAGGTATTTCTCTAACATTGAGGACCCTGAAGGAATTGAATCCTCCTTTAGGGTCTCTGGGCCACCCAGATGCCCCATTCTGAAGATAGTCCCTTGTTTGTGTTCCGATGGACTTCAGACCCTCTGTTTCATAGCAAGAACGCACGCAGCCTTGCTTCTGATAGCTCTTGCTTGCTATATAATCCGGTCCTTCAGCAGCCTGAAGGAATCCTTCCTGCCATTCTTTGAAGGTCCGTCAAAATTCATCTACTGTCATGAAAATAGATTTCAGATTTCAACATTCTAGATTTCCAAACCTGGTGCTTTTTAATTGTGTTTAATAAAAATGTATTTCTAGTGATGAATAAACATAGTATTTGGTGAAACTTAGAGCACTAACAACAAGTCTCAGAAGGAGCCACAGTTTGTTTCAGCTAGGACTGCCCTTGAAATAAAGTTGCTAATTAGGTATCCAAACACATATGCGAGTTCAAAAGCCACATGTGGCTATATTGCACATATATCTGTGGCTTTGTTTCAAAATCTGAACGTATTATATTATGAAGGCATTTTTCTTTTTTTCTTTTTCTTTCCTTGTTCATTCTAAGCATTGAGGATCTGTCACGCTAATCAGCTTAACAGGCTAAATATTCTTGAGCACATACCCTAGATATATCTGACCAGCTTACACACGTATGTTTAGAACGTGGGCACTGAGTTCATGCTCATTTACTTCAGTGTAGATTAGGAAATGTACCCTTTCTTGTGCTCCCTCTATGTACAAATTGTTTGTGGACCACAATCTTTAAAGGCTGAAGGACCAAATCTTAATAAAGGAACTGTTTTAGTCTTGGGTTGACCTTTGTGGGCCAGTATTCTGTCTCACTGGCAGGGTGGTACAGTTGTGTCTCCTCTATGCTAATCTCCAATGACTGTAAACTGTTAAGGTGATTAACTAGAAGAGACAGTTCTTTCACCACACGTACAGAATCCCTGTGAATTGGGTCATATCTGCATATTTCGCATATCCATTGTAGTAAAATTTGGGGAAGAAAAGTAGGGTGTATAATCATCTATACAATCTTTTATTTTTTCTTTCTTTCTTTTCAGTTACTTATTTACATTGAAATTCCATCTAAACTTAGAATAATAATTAAGTTACTGACATTATAAAATTAAAACTCTACTAAAAAAGTTCCAGGTAATTCAAACTCCATTATAGCTTGCACTTTGATACTGCAGAAAGTAGCATCCCTTCAGCTACATAAAAGAGAGAAATGAATGTCTATTTTGATTCAAGTAAGAATTTAACTAAAACAAAAGGGCACAGCAGACACAGCAGGTACAAGGCTGAAATAATTATGCTTGCATTTTAAATCTGGGTATGAAAGTAAATTTAACAGATACAAACAAATCCAATGCCTAATATTAAAATCTTAGAAATGGAGGAGACTAATCTAAAAGGAAAAATTCTCTAGTCAATTTCCTGCAAATGCTGCTATGACTGAGATGCGAAGAGTTTCAAGGGATAGTTAAGTATACAGCCATAGGAATCTGCTACAATTTTTCACAGTTTTACATAGCCACAGAAATATAATTTCTCACTGCAATGTTTTTTTACTTGTCAGGTACTTTGAACATATATTAATATGTATACATATGCACACTAACATACATATATGTACGCATATTTTATGAAAAATGGAAATCCAAACAGGCATACAAGAGCTGACTAACAGACTGTAGTTAAACAGAAACTTCATTGTCACATAAATTTTTTTGAGAAAATATTATTTCCCAGTAGTACAACACTGCATGTTTCCTACAGGAGGAAGTCACTACCACATAAAATTAAAACTTCTCTTTTTAGGTCTTCAAGGTAGAATTTAACATTTGTTTCGCTTCTCTACAACAAACATATAGATCGTAGACATAGTTTTAATTTCCAAGACTTCTTCCTTAATGACTGGTAGAATTTAACATTTGTTTTGCTTCTCTACAACAAACATATAGATCGTAGACATAGTTTTAATTTCCAAGACTTCTTCCTTAATGACTGCAAATATAATATAATTACAGTATCCATACATCCAACATTAAATATGATTTAATACTAGAGTAGCTGTAAAGCACTTTTTTAATCTGTCAAGGTCATATCTTGATGGCTGCACAAGCTCAGATAAATCAGGTGTTAAGCAGGCACATCTCCAAGGAATCTGATAATTCACTCATCTGCAATCCTCAGCATATCTTATTATTTACTGCCAAAGAAATGACTGATTAATTTTGTCATCTTTGCTCTGTGATTTTTGCTCAGATGAAACTGGCTGCCCTCTTCTGCAATGCCTGATCAGACCTACTTAAGTTGATGCCTTTGATCGCAGACACTGAGGAGCTTGCTGACTTAGGCTTTGACTAAACATTCCTCCATTGCAATATTTATGCACAGAATCCTAAACTATAACGGACAGTCAATGTAAATAACAAAAACTTGTAAGATGTTCCCACTATTTTACTGATGCTCAAAACAACTTTACTTGCACTAGAGGTATCAGTCAAGACAAAAAATTGAAACAAAAGCCCAACAAATTTTGCTCTGATGAATATTTTATTTCTCAAAAACAAAGTATCTGAGGTCAGGAAATAAAATCTGGTATTGGAAATTTATGCAGTCTGATTTTTTTTTTTTTAATGCTTTAAATTCTTTCTGTAGTGTGATATCATGCTCAGTTTTGGAAGCTAGGGGGATTTTACTATTAAACTGTTCCAAACAAAATTATCAAAACAAAGCAAATAAAAAAAACCAAACAACTACAATGAAAGTTAAGCCCTATGGAAAAAAATCAGCCTCTAGCTCTTTATTAATCACATTCCAACACCAGAGGCTAGAAGTACATCAAACTGCACCAAATCCTTTTCACATGACAACCTCATAAATTATTCAACTCATTAGTAACACCAAGAGGCATAAAAATAACATCAGTATTAAGGATGTTTTCTTACAGAGAAAGGTCAGCTAAAAGTTTCAGTATTACAATCAAAGACTTAAGCCTCTAGAAAGTAAATACATCTAGATAGAATCTATGAATACTTGAATGCCTGCTGGTTTAAAATTTCATGTTCATTTAAATATATATATGAGAAGCTAGAATTATTTTTTAAATTCTGAAAATTTCAGTCTGTTGTTAACTTTTATGTAACCACTGAGTTTGACGTGCACCATCTGTGTACAAACCTGAGTTTTAATTTTCCTGTACGGTGAATGCACTAAGAGGTGTTAGATACATACAAAGTCCATGGTTTTAGTCATTATTTGCCTTTCAAAAGCAAGACAGGAATTAGCACAGTTTTGTACTCGACTCTCATAAAATATCTATCCTGATGTTTTGGAAGAACATGGAGAAAATAACCCTTTGTCAAATATGAAATACCATATACAAATGGGGGAAATGTCTTCTTTAACCCAGTTTAAGGAAAGTTTATGACTTGAAGTCCTGCACATGATAGTCTTCACCTTTAAGTAAGGATTATGTTACACTTGCTAAAATAACTGCACATACAGATATTAATTCATATGTCTAATCTTGTTTGGATCCCAGCTATCTGCCTCAAGAGCCACAAAGTTGGTGAAAAGTGTAGGTCATACCGAGTTAGCTTTATATCTATCATATTCATAACTTTTAGCAACCTTAGCCTTTGGCTAAACATCAGATGAAAGGTTCAACTTGCTTTGTGAATGATTACTTCAATTTTTTACTCTTAAATGCTAAAGAATCATAGTATTTTCTTTTCAACACCAAAACAAAAAACCAAAACAAACAAAACAAACAAACAAAAACAAAAACCCCATAAAACCATCACAATATTATTTTTAAAACTCCTGTCTTTGATATGCTAGAGAGGTATCTCAGAAATAAATTTGCTTTAGATTTTTTGAGTATTCAGGTTCAGTCTGCTGTATAGAAGTCACAAATATATGAAACTTTTACATGTTACAGAGGAATTTATAAGCATGTCCTCATTCCTCTTTTATACTCCAGCTACATCTCCATGAAAATCAAACATAATCTATTTCTTCCGTTTCTAAAACTGAAGCTTCTATGTATTCAGTTCACTATTGAAATCAGTAGTTATCCTTAAAAATTATTATTATTAACAAGTTCTAATGCAGTTCATGATTTGCAGAAAAAATACTTGTAGCTGAAATTTGCATGCCAGAATAAAACTTCTGATATTTTTTAATTCTTCATTCACAAAATGTCTCCAATGGAACTATTAAGACACATTAATTTGATGACCTATTTCATTTTGTCAGTCCAGAGAGACAAGTTTGGTTGTTTTTACCAGTGTCTAAAAATTACCATCTGGGAATGCTAGAGAAGTATAATGTGAAACCCTTGGGGATCAGGGAATTTAACAGCTCACAAGCTCAAGTCTTCTGGTTCATTAAAGTGTAAGAATTGAAAGAATTCCTTTTCTAAGAATATGTTGTGCTAGGAATTCTCAGCACTGTTCTTGAGAAAGAAGGAACATGATTCTCAGGCATTCATGGACATCAAGAAAGCATCATGAGCTGTATTTTTAAGCTGAGTTAATACTGACCATATTCCACAGCAGCTTTTAGGAGAGCATCAGCATGAGTAGACCCAAAAGCATTGCGAACAAATCTCCTCCGTCGGCGCAAATCATCTTCCCAGTAATCCAAGCGCCAGAAGTCATGCAGTTGGCTGGAAAATAAAGAACACACACATCAGCACCTACCTCAGCTTGAACTGTATTTACATACATCACAGTATAATTTCACTGCTTCTTTCCCATTTCTGGAATACAATATTGTAAAAACATGCATTACTAAAACTTACAATATCATAGCATTTCTTTACATGCATTTCTGTATTATAAACCCCAGCATTGGCTGTCTCAAAATGTTCTGCCTGCTGCTAAAAACATTAATCACACTGAACCCATTAACAAATGCAGCATCAAATTACAAGTATTAATGGCACAGCTTGCTTTCTTTTACAGTGTTTTTAACAAGGCTTGTAAATCATAGAATGGACCTCAGTGCAAATAGTTTGCAATTTAATGACTATGGTCCCTTAGCAGACCGAACTTAAAAGTATAAAATATTGCCCACTTGAATTTTGTGGAACTATGATTAAACTAATGTGCTGAAATATTCATTGAAATAATTCCCCACTGCCCCTAGCAACCTGAGAAAATTGCAATTTTATTCATTATTAATAACACTGAATTAGAGCAGCAAAAAAGTTCCACCATGTGGTAATTGTCTTGGTAAATTATTATTCCAGCACTAACAGAGTACTAGGATGATTTTATAGCTCCCAGCTAATACAAGCCATTAACAACCATGGCCATCTTAGTGTTACATTGCCTTTTTACATTCAAAAGAATATTAAACTCCTGTAGAATTATATAAGCCATTGTTAATCTACATTAAAGTCAAAAAGTACACATATATAATCATCTGGTATTCAACTTTGGCTCTAAAGAACTGACCAGCTCTACTTTCAGACAACGTCTTGACCCTATAAACAGAAACCTCCCATGTTTTTTGTAAATTATTTGGGCAAAGCTACATTCTAAGCCAACATTTTAAAAACTTTTTGGATCACTAGGAAGAACGCAAAATGTTTGTGGATGTATCGTTATCATCAAAATCATAATTGAACACAGTATGCACTTAAAATTATTCTGCAGGTCATGACCTTGCAGACCCAAACTAGGGAACCATTTCTTTAAACCAGTCATTTTCAATCTATCTTTAATGCCCTGGATGTGTGTGTGATGAAAAGACAAAGGAAAACAAAGGAAAAAAAAAAAGAGAAAAAAGTTCACAACTCATGAGTATGGGCTACGTCTTTTCTGGATTTTTCTAGTTATTACTTCAGCCACTGTTTTCTATATTGCCTCCATTTCGACAAGCTATGTGCTGGTAGCCACTTGAGAGCAAAAGTAGAAATATGCTAATGTAGGACAGACATTTTCATGCTTTACAGTCCACTTAAGCACTTTTTAAAATGCTTTCATTAGGTATTGTTCAACTTTACTAACTGCTGTCGTGAGACCTGGATCAGTTCTGGAGGGCAGGGCACCACAGGAAGTGGATCTAGCATCCTACCTTCTAGCCACTAACAAATTTTCAGAAGCAGCACACTGTAATATTTAGTCAATGCTGGTGTTTTTTACATTATTAATTGTATTTTCACTATATGCTTCTTCAGTCTGCATGAAGGTCCTACTTTTATTGCTGCCTTGCAGAACAGGCATTTTACTTATTTACAAGCAGTGAGGAGGCAATTTCAGTTGTTTTTTGAAAGGGAAGAAAGCTTCCCTTTTTAATTCCATTTCAGAGTAAGTCATGATACGACAGAAGTAAAAATATTAATGAAACCCTTTTAAAAAAAGGAGATCTCCGAAATGATGTGTATTGGCAGCAATAAAAAATACACTCATTGATAAGAATGATCTTTGTAAGAATAAAAAACCTCATGAAATTAAGAAATAATCAAAGATTCAAAAACTACATTTTTAATTTGCTCTGTGTTTAATCTGGTAATTCATTACTTTGATTAATCAGTCTGATTACTGTATATATATATACTGTACTGTATACAGATTACTGTATATTCTCAATTTAAAGTAAACCAGATTTTAAAGCCACTATTTTAATGATGTGTTAAGTAAGAAAGCGATGAAATTGTCACCGGATTAAGTCTATTTTGCAGATCCAAAAAAACATTACAAGTTCACCAGGGATTGAAGCTTGAAACATGTAATAATGGTGCAAAACCTAAATTTTTGAGAAAAAAAGAGCAGAAACATAATTTCTAATCACAAAATATATGACTTTTAAAAACAGACTGAAGTTTCTTCTTACAGTCTTTTACAGAAGTCTATCTCACAATGTTACTACATGCTTCCAGGTGCTGGAATTTGGTATCTCAACTCTAAAGAAAAGGTTTCTGAATCTGAACTAGTTGATCAAGGATTTATTTTTGACACTTCGAGCAACACCAATAGCAAAAAGACAAGATACTTCTCTTACCCTATTGTTAGAAAGAAAGCAGACACTTCAAAACATGATGGATCTATACTTAAAGAAAGTTTTGAATGATTGAGTTTCATCACTTGAATAACAAAAAAATTGTGTGATTTTCCTTAAATGTTGTATTATTACATCTCTAGGTTAGATACTAGTAAGTAGAGGACTGTGGCACCAGTTCCAGGCAAAAATTAAGAATTTAACCTGCTTTAGAAGTCCATCATTATGGACTGAATCAGTGAAATTGTCTAGCCCACAGATGACAGTACTTTAGAAATACTTATGTTCTAATCCTGTGGATACTACTCAGGCTTTAAGATTTTTGAGGAATTTAGGTAGCTGTTAGGTAGTTCTAAAAGATGGCTGTAAATGAAGCAGAACTATATTTTCTAATGCTGTACTAGGCACAAGTCAGTCCTAGAAGAGAACATATCCGCAAATCGCCCATATCTCTTTCTGCTACAATGCATTTTTTCCAGAAGTGACTTGACTAAATCAAGTAATTTTAGTGATTTATTTCTGTGACAAGTTGTACAACATTTCAATAAGCTTTACTTTTCCTTATAATGTATATTATTAATAATCCTTATTTCCACAGTCAACTAGATTACATGTAATTTCTCATTCTTCCATATCTTATACCAGTCAAGTGACATTTTGAATCAGGCTTGTTTGAATGAAGAAGAGCATATTAAGCACAGTGTAATGATTTTTTTTTAAGAACCAAAAGTTTATAGCATAATTTATTAGCTACTTCTAAAGACTTTTAAGAAAAGAGAAGTATATCTATATACTTTCAAGCTATTTAAAATGTAGCCTAAAATACACAACCCAAAGAACTCTGCATGAAGGTAATTTCCTTACAAACTACAGTATAATCCAGTATAAACCCTTCTCATCATAATGAGAACTGGAATGAAACTAGTAATACTACAAGGCTACTAAGAATGAAAAAAAAATATTTGGAATGGTATGGTGTTCTAACTCAATCCCAAATTTCAAATGTGCAGTATTTCATTACTGCATTTCATTCATCCATCATTTTAGCTAATACAGACAAGGAAAATACATGTTTTGATGGAACAAGCCCTATTGTACTACATACTGGAGGATTACAAATTTTGTTTCACTGCCATTGTCACCATTGGTACCCACTTGACAGCTTCATCTGAATATTCTCCTACTTCAAATACACTTCTTGGCCAGAATGCAATGGAAAGGCAAACTGTTGTTATGCTGCCCCAGCAGCCAAGATGAATGTCGATAAGTTGGAGCAAACAGCTTTGAAGTCTCACAAATGTAGGTTGCTCTAAAACTGAGATCTGCCCAGAATTCTGCATAATACTCTTTACTGCCATACTACACACACCTTCCATGCATATGGGGACAAAGATTATTGAGACAGACTAAAGTGTTTCAGGTAGCTCAATTATCCTCTCAGAGGAGAAACTGTGGCATGCTCTGCCAGCAAAAGAATTAAAAGGAATGTCAAGTCAGCCTGCACAGCAAAGTCCTCGCTTGCCTTTTCACATGTCCATAGCCTGAACATTTAAAAGACAACTTTTGAAAAGATTTTCTGCTAACTCCTATGGCAATAGGTGCAATGAAGAGCATGGGAAGGGGTTTTTCTTGGACTTATGAAATCCAGCTGTCCTAAACTGTAAGTCCTTGTCCATCCTGTGCACATTCAGCATCTGTGACAACAGCTGCGTGGCTGTGAAACTCAGTCCCTGTTCATGTACATGGTGCAGTTTGCTACATGTCACCTACAGCTACAGCAACTAGTGGTAAAAATGAACAGTGGAGAGTAGCATTACACACATCCATAAAAAGATCCTCAGACTGCAGCCCAAAGGATGGGCTGCCAGATGGAAGAGATTAAGTTTGAATATATTAATGAAGAGGAACAAGCCTGCAGACATGGGGGAAGGGGAAAAGTTGTTTTGAAAAAGACGTGGGTCACAGAACTGGAAGGATATCAGAGAATCCATAGTCTTTGTAATACTGGGAAAATACCAGAAAAGGCAAGGAATTGATGATCTATAATTTCAAGAATTAGTCCTGGTTACTTTTATGTGACATATTTTGAAAAACAAAAATTATTCTGTTCACAGCATGGAATTATGACCGTGTTTTGAGAAATGAGGAAAAAAATGTATATTGGGAAAGCATAAAACATTCCTCTAATGTAACATAAAGAACCGAAAATGAATGACATTAAAAAAAAAAAAGGTAAGTAAAAAAAAAAAACTTGAAATACAAAAACTACAAAAATACTTATGCAATGTTTGTAATGATTAAAGCCAAAATATAAATCTATTTGCAAGAAGATCCTAGTAGCAGAAGTCTTCTGTAAAAACAAAGGAGCAAATAATGTTCAGAAGTGGTGTTGCAATAGATACAGTAACTCTAAATAATATTAAACCCTGGAAATATTAACACAGGGAATAAAGATCTAATGAATCTGAGAAACACTGAATGAAAATTGGAAAATCACGAAAATTGGAAAATACAGTAAAAGAGGGTAAAGGTTTCCATTTGGAGTTTGAAATAAGGATGAAATAGAGCACAGAGAAACTCTAACAGCAAACACTACCACTGATCATCAGAACAGGAGCAGAGGAGTCACCTTTGAAAAGCAGAAAGAGAATTGCCTACAGTTTCTCTCCTATGATCATGTTACTAATGGTCTTGCATTAATAATGAAGGACAAAGCTGAGACAACAGAGAATTTGCTACAAAAGGAGGAGAGAAAAAACTATCAGAAGATGACTAATGATTAAAGGTCCACCAAATTGATGGAGAAGAATTTTCTAAGAACTGTTTTAAAGGATAACACCCTTTTCAGAAAGGAGGGAGTGATTTATGTGGCTTTTATTTTCTTCTTAAGGCACCAGAAGGAGTATTTAATACACACTCTTAAGTAAGATTTCCAACTCCTGAAACTTCTGTGTCTTAATTTTTGGTGAAAAAGCTGAGGACACATCAAAAGCTGAAAACAGAAATCTGTCAATTTGAATTAATCTTCAGATAGATGAGATGTTAGAAAGGAGAATAATGTCAGTAGATGTGAAAGGGAGGCTGTGACAATAGAGAAGTTAATTTTAGCTGTGGCACTACTTAAACCACAAACTTCTAAGGCAGTAAAATCCAGGATAATGGATTTTAGTGCATTGCATAGAATCTGAAGGAAAAAACTCATAATGAATGGACAAAGAAACAAGGACTAACAGTTTACTGATTGCCTAGACTTTTATAAAGCTTAATTCTTCAGAATGAGTTGTTCACTCTGGAATGGCTACTATATTATTAAATAGTAGTAAACTTCTACCAAGCAGAAGCACTTGTAGAAAAATAAGACTAACCATGCATAAAGCTACAAATAGGGAAAAATAGAGAGAAAATAGTCACATACCTCTTAAAAATAGCAATGGAAGTGGCAATAACTAAAAAGTCTACAAATTAAAACTAAAGATAAGTAGTATTTTTTAAATTATTGAACTGATTTAACATAAAATATAAATTTAAAATAGTGAGAGAGAAGTTTGGCAAATCTATCCAAGTTCTAATGGACAATAGGACACTTCATGTAGTACAGCTAAATGAAACAATACAATTTCCTAAAGTCATATACTTGGTTCCTTTTAGTGAATCCAATGGCATTGAATGAAGAACTGAAGCAACTTACAAAGCAGATACGTAAATTGTCAGTGTTTGATTCACCAGAATCACGAAGGGCCTTTTAGTAACAAAATAGGAGTAATAACTGAATGCAATTGCACTAGATTCTAGAGGTAATAAATTGCAAACTTAGAAACACTAAAATAAAATAAAATTTAGGGTTAGAATTAAGACATAAAATATTATATTTGAAAAAAATAAATAAGGAAAAGAAAGCTGTTGGAACAATAGTCTGGTTTAACTCAGATTTCTGGTTTGGAACCTCAATACTGTTTCAGAATGTGGTTTGCTGCCACTCCAAACGAAGAGGAAACAAAATACTCAAAGCCCAAAAAGCCATTTTATAGTTTTAGATAAAGGAAAATTTGGGTAAAATGCTCTTTTGGAAGATACCTTGAAAGAATTTAAAGTGGTTTAGGACATTTTTATTTTTAATGCATATTTTGATATGTCATGCTATCTCAGCACAATGGGTACTTAGTAAGATTTCACAAGTACTGCCATGAAGCCACAGTACAACAAACTCCAAGATAGAATGAATTACTGGTCATATTTGTCTTTCTTAACTGGCTGTAAAAAAAAGACAGACAGAATGGCTTAGACAAGGAGCATGCTGTAGGTGACTAAAATTAAGTAAAATGTATTCCATGATAAGTGTGCATGATGATTTTCTTACTCAAAATGTAGAAATATCTCAAAATTTAATTGACATAAAACTTAATCTAGCAAATGATCACTGAATTTCAAGCAAAAAAAAAACTGTTTTATGTTTTGATTAGCATGCTTATTATAACATCACATCTGAAATAGACACCATGATATTAACATATGCTCCTGCTTTTAGGAAATAAAATATGAAAGTAAAAACATTTGAAGACTTTTATTAATTTAGAAAAATAAAAAAGAAAAAAATCGTGTATTTTCATAGGAATTTATGCCATCATAACTTTTTTCCAGAAGATTTGATCAAAATAATGTTTTCTTATTTAAATGGGTTTAAAAATGAAATTTCCATTTAATTCTTCCACAGTTTTTACATGCATATTGCCTACTGTTAGCAAAATTATCTTGCTTGCTAAGCACATAATCTTTCAAAGTAAAAGAAAAATAAAAGTGGGTACCCTCTGACTACAAAAACAGTAGACCTCATGAAATAATAAAACTTTTTGTCAAAATTGTCTGGAAAGTACTGTGTGATTTTACAGCTATAATCCATAAGAAATTAGATAAACACCTCAGAAAATAACTTCTTTTTCTTAATTTAACAAAGTAAAATGCTGATTTAATAAATTAAATAAAAAGTTTTAGCACAACTATTATTTTGCTATAAAGATGCTGTTTTTCAAACAATGTTAACTTTAATAGATAGAGTTATTATATTTAAGATATTTATTTCTTATGACATCTAAGATATTTGCAGAATTAAATTTGGGATTTTTTTTTCAATTGTAGTTTATCTTCTGAGCTTCAAACATTAAATATTCTTCCAGTAACAATTCTGTAGAATGGATTCATCTGATAGTACAGTTACCTACTTCTGTTCAGCTTTTCAGCCAAGAATATCAAAGTGCAGTTGAGTAGGAAGCATGGTGACTCAGTTCTGCCTAGGGAAGCTGAACAATGGTTGCACAAAAACCAGATGAACTGGTGTTATGACCACTGGAGAGAAAGAGAATTCTTTTTCAAAGTTATGTTTTGCCTCTTATTATCTGACTCCTTTTTTTCACAGAAATTAATTTAAAAACCCCAAATCTCAACTCGCCCCTAAAACAACCCTTCGCTATGTGCGGTCTTTTAGTATTATTTGCTTGGTTCAGCTGTAGCACTGCAAAGGGAAGACTGAGAGAACAATTTATTCAAATCTCACAGAGCCATCCTCCTCCTTTGCCTTCTGCATGAGCACTAACTACGCTACTTATGTAGACAATAGGACAGTTTGTTCTGAGTGTAATGAATACATATAGATTCTTTTGGTTGTTTTTTGTACCTTTTTCTGGAGAGAAACTGAGAAATCCCTAAAACACAGTGATCTCTTTTTCCTATTGAATTCTGAATGACAATAATACCACTGCACTAAGAAACTAGCAAACAAAGCTGGAGGTTGTTTTTAATGTCATCCCCATGCAGCCTACATCAGCAGAATGCAGAAATCCTGAGAGATTTTGCAAATGTTCTAATGAAGCAGTGACTTTTTTTACAAGGAAAATAAGTTACTCTGTATTTCAAGATTTTATGTATCATATTAAACACTTATCTAGAGACAGCAGGCTCCTAACTTATCAAAAAGAATCTGAGCCTTTGTGACTTGTCTGCAACTCAAGAACAATTAAATAATAGCTAAAATTTTGTACAGTTAGGATTAGTGTGTTTGGACAAATGAAAGCCAGTCACCAGATTTCCAAGTGGGCATCCAAAGTAAAAGAGCTTGCTGAAGCTCTGGACAACTTTGGTGCCTCATTGGCTTACTTAAAGGTCAAACACTGAAGGCTCAGCCTTGTAAGTAGGGATAACACATGTGACTGCTGATGAGGATGCTGTCCCAGCTGTCTGCTCCATTCCAGATGGACAGATTAATGTGTCTGAATCTCTTGCGAAGGAACTACTGAAGAACCTACTGAGCATACAAATTACAGCCCAGTTTCAAGACAAACCAGCAATGACTTGTCAAAACATCTAGAGCTGCACTTTCAACAGAAACAGCATGGTTGGGATAGACAGCTAGGACTTGTTATCTCATTCGTTACTCCTGCTCGTAAGTCATGGCATGAAGGCTATGGAATCCAGGAACAGAAATTTAGCGTCGCAAAGTCTTTAATCAGAAAAAAGAGAAAAAGTTTTATCTAAATATTTTAAAAGCATTATTCTAAAACTAAGAGATGCAGCTTTATTTTATATATATATATATACACTATTTCTTAAAAAACCATAATGAATTACTGTTTCAGACCTCTATAAATTATTCAAGCTGCAACTGTTTAAAGACAGCTACCTTATTAACCTGGCATTGAGATGAAATAATTAGCTTCCTTGAGGCCTAACAACAAACAGCAACAGTAATCAAAATCTAATAAATAAATAATAAAGTTTTACCTAGACAATTGTTGCAATTTCCATCATGCAGAGCTGTTTATTAAAATGCAAGTCTAATAATACACTATTTTAAAAGAATAATTATTTTTGCAAAATGCCAATTCAAGCTTGGTAAACTATTTGAATTCAAAATTTATAGAAGCCTGAAGTTTTACGTCTCCTGCAAGGTTTTTGGTAGAGATTTATTTTTTCCCCTATCATCCAGAAGTACAGCATAAGTTAAGAAAAAGCATATATCTAGCTTTAACTTAAAGTTGTTCTTAGGAACTGAAACAAAGACACAACAGCCCAATCAGTGGATATGCCTTGTCTGGTGTATAAACAATTATTCCTATCCCCAAATATAGCTGATATTGATGAAACAAGCATTTGCCAAGGGGCATGGCTATGAATGCTATAGAATTTTTAATAGAGACCATGTTTATAATACTATCAAATAAATACTGAAGTAATCTTAACTTTGATCTTTTTTGTTCCTGGGAATTTTTGTGAGAGCTAAAAAGCCAGCTTGGCAAGTAAATCAAAACTTTTCTATTTATACTTTATTTTTGACAGTCAAGAGGTTCTTCAGAAGTATAGAAACAGACTTCTATAAAACATCCCAAAATACATCAGCATGACCTAATGATTTATTTTGGGCTCTGAAAATATACGAGAAGAAGCAGACGTGACATTGGGAAAAAAAAAAAAGAAAAAAAGATGACACCAAATTATAACTTCTTTGTTTTCAATCTTGAAATAAATTGCTATTTTTGAAGGTTCTGAAAAACAAGTAGGATATACTCCAAAGAAGTTTTGCATGCAAAGTATTTGGCAATCTATTACTCTGGATATAATTTTTAATGTTTTCTTTCCTTTTACCTACTTAACCTGTTACACGATTCTGTGTGGCAATCAGGAGATACCTGATTCAGATCAAGAACTTTTTCCTTTCTAGCACAAATCTGTGACATGACTATGCGTATCTTCTGCAGTTTTCACGCACATTTACAGTTCAGTTGCTGTTGCATAATAAGCATGACTCCCTATAGGGATATGCTTTACAAATATATTACAGAGTATGTATTTGGCTGTATTTGGGTGTATGTCCTTAAATTAATACCACAGTTAAAGAAAAATCATCATCACGAGTTTAATAAATTTATACAACCCTCCATCACTTTTCTGTGTAGAACCACCATAAGGAATCACAATCTTTAACTTTGCTAATTAAGCGGATTTTATACATGCTCACTTCAGATTGTTTGTTTGGAGGGGGTTTTTGAGACTTATTATGGCAGTTTGTATGGAAGATGGAAAATAAGAAAGGAATTCAAACCCATCTTTTATTACAGCAGAAAGGAAAGCTTACTGATTCAGTCCTGAATTAGACAATTGATGGGGGGAGGAATCATATACCTGAGAACAGAAGGATGTGCTGCTCTCCCTTCAGAGCATGGGTAGCCAAATTTCCTGATCCAAGAAAGCAAAAATTAAAAACACACAACTGTGAAATGCAAACTATGAGTTGAGAAAAGACAAAATTCTAAGAGCAGTTAAAAAATGGGACAAAGCGGGACAAAATGGAGCTGGATGCAGTCTATATCTGGGTTTGAAGGTAATTTGGTGGTGGCATTTTTTGGTTGACTTTCTCTGAGCTGTAAATCTGGATAATTATGAATATTTTGTGCCAAAACTCCGGTGATGCATGTCCTTGGAAAGAGTGGATTTTGAAGAGCTGAAAAGTCTCATATGGCTTAGGAACCACAGCACAGGTAATTTCATCCTCAGAGATTCTCCAAATTCTAATGACCAACCTGGGCAAAAGTACAGTTTACTCTCTTTGTTCTTCACCACTTTCATTCTTCTGTAACCTCTCGATTCATTTAGCTGCTCAGATCTCCCCTGTGTAGCTCAATAGACACTATCTTTGAAGATGCTGAGAAGCTGACGATCACCTTATCTTTGAAAACTGCTTTTTCTACGGGGACCAAATTGCCTGTGACCTCACAGAATCTGTTTTCCTTTCTTGCAATCTGGGAGACACAGTTCAATTACTGGGAAGTTAATACCAGCAATTAACAGTTGTAATTTACTGGAAGATTAAGGTTGTCAAATTATTGCCAAATGATAGCTGAGTTGAGTTTCTTTTATCTAACTTAAGATGTCAACATTATTGACATTCAACTAATCAACCTAGGTCCATTCTGCAGGCAATGGAGAGAACTAGTTTTGCCTTGGGAAAAGTTGGGTGATAGGATAGGAATCCTAGTGTTCTTGTATCAAGTAACCAAGGTCTCAACACTACAGAAAGTAAAAACCTGAGTTTCTCATGAAAAAATCTGCCATCTAAGACTTGCGTGAATTGTCAAGGGAAGGATCATGTCAGTGATTGAGTGAAATCCAAGAGGCATGGTTCAGAAAATGTAGAACTATAGGCTATATGGGCCCTGTTAAATGAGAGAAATGGAGAATGTGGTCGACTGACTTGTCCCAGTCTTACTATTACAAGTAAAAGTCACATGGAGGTATCTTTTCATCATCTGATTAACCTTATAAAGGGAATCCTGAAAGATAAAATAGGCAGAAGCTACAGAAATCATCTTCTCTGCATGAAATAATAAAAAATTATTCAAAATTCCACTTTTGAAGAATGGGCTTATCATTTTTTTCCTATAAAATGGAAATGGAGAACCAGAGGGTCAGCATCTAAAACCCCCAGATTCAGATTGCAAATTCCTTATTTGAACTGATACCAAATAACAAACATAAATAACAGAAATTCAGGAAACAACAGCTATATAAATTCAAGCAATAAAAAAAAGGCTGACATTAAAAAATCAGACTATAACATTAAAGCAATTGAGAAAGTCTAACAGTTAAACACTTAATATCAGAGTACTCTTTATTATTTATTATTCAAAATAAAATTATTATTTTGGAGAGACTGAATCCCTGGGGTAGTGTATAAAATTTTTTATGGAAGAAATACAGTTTTTTAGACCCAATTATAAAAAGAAGAATGAGTCTGTTAAGTATATGCCTATATGAAATCCCATTAAACTCAACAACATATTTAAAATTAGACATGTTTTGAGACCTAAACTAGGGGCTTAATATCACCAAAATCTGAAAAATGTTTTATGCTGATGGTAGAATATCAATGCACTTTTCTATACCACAGATTGAAAAGTGATTGGCAAAGATATATAGAAATTGTTGTTTATTACATTAAAATAGGACTTTAGTTGAGGTTACTTTAACTTTTTTCCTTCTCTTTTTTAAGAAGCAAATTACCAAACACAAAAGACAAACAGTGACAAGCTTCCAAGATGCCTAGTAAGAAATTGATTGAATCGACACCACTGTGAAGAGCTGCTAAATCACTCTTGAAAGATTATTAATCTTTTTTACAGAAAATAAATGTAAAGTTTATTCTCATCTCCTGACTTAAAGGACTTTTAATTAAATTCATAAGTCTTGTACAGCTCTGGAATAGCTTTTTCCTAGTATATCAAACTTTAAGAAAGGAAAGCAACCTGTGACCATGTTGGTTAACACACATGACAGGCCTGTACTCTATTGCCCAATAGCTATGCTATTTTTTTTCTAATGTATAAGTGAACTAGCAAAAGGCTCCTCATCCTATCAGCAGAAGACAAAATAGTTCAATTCCTTATATTGTTCTGTTGATGGATAATTATAGAACATGACGTTCCATGAGTCTTTCCAAACCATCTAAATTAATTTGCTTTAGTCACACTCATATTATCATTGACTTGAAGCATCCTTGTCTTTCTGTAGATATTCTGCAGTTAGTGATATGAGTCCAAATTGCACATACAAACTAAGGTACAAAATATATCAGATCTACTATTATTCTAACAGCAGGATCCTCCCACGGAGCAATAAAGCTGAATTATGGACCAACACCTCTTTCTAGTTTAACAATTAATTTGTCTAAAGTTTCTTGTGTGGTTTTGGGGAGTAAAAAAAGGCACGCACCAAAATGTGTTCCCATTCTCAGGAAATAAGGGTTCTGCTTCAATGTACCTTATCCCAAGAAAAATATACATAACACTTCCTTTATTTAACTTCAGGGATGGCTCTGGAAAATGACACTCTACCATGACATCTATGTAAAATGCTATGAAAATACTCCAGCTTTACCCTCCACCCCACTTACTACTGTGTTATAAATTAATTCCTGAGAGGAACCCAAACAAGCTGTATAGCTCAACAGATTAATAATTTAAAAAAACACCCTTAACAACAACTCCAATGTGTCTCTGACTGTAGTGATTTAGTAAGCAGCAAGAAGGCAGTATGATTCAGAATTTATACCCTATCAGTAACCATATCACTTGCCAAAATTTATTTACTTGATAGAGTCTTGGTGCTTTCTGACCAGCCTTTAACCAGCAGCAAGAGTGTTGGTCCTTGCACAACAAAACCCTCTTTGCTGATAACATAAATATCTGCACAGGCCTCAGCATGGCTGACATAGTAGAAAAGAAGTACATTAAAAATCTCACATTCGAGCAAATATGAAGCCCAGTACTGACTCACAGTAATACACCCTTCTAATAGCTCTTTTATATATAATACTTAGTGTTTTCACTACGAATGTTTAAAAATTTTTGTAAAAATTGTTTAGTGAACATCTCCTGCTTGCAACAGGCCTTTGAAATTAAGCAGAAAGAAAGCAATCAGGTCAGATCATTGCTCTTTCTGATACTAAATACTTCTCTTGTGTGAGATCAAAAAGAGAAAAAAAAAAAAAAAAAGAAAAGGTATAATACAGTCTTAATACGTCCAGAGCACTAGCAGGCATTAGGACTATATGGAAATTTGTAGGAAGACAAAGAGGAATCTATCTTTGCTTTGAGAAGTCCTGCTTGCTAGATTAATTTTTTGCCCAAGAGTGCTTGAGGTGCATGCATGAGGAGAGAATCATGTCCACTCTCCCTTATTTTCAAATAATATGTGCAAGCAAAGTACTTTTTAATTTGCACATTCTGTATCTGAAAAAATAAAGGAACCACCATTCATCACTGTGAATTACATGCACACTCTAAACACCAACATCCAAAGGCATGAGAATGCCATTCACTATATGACATTATGCCTGCAATGGTCTGGCAATACTTTCAAAGCCTGTGACAACAAATCAAAATGATTTTTTACAGGCTTTGCCAACAAAGTGCTTCTCTCTGAAACATACACACAAATAATATTTGTGTCTAGACCCCTATAGCTGATTCTATTTGAGAGGAATCATACAATCATACAAGAAAAGCTATGGTGGACAGAACATGCTTCCTCCATGAATCACCAGTTTTGTGAAATGGAACACTGTCAGCCTTTTCTGACAATGCTAGCTCATTTTAATCTAGTAAAACATTAATTGGAATGGGGAATGAAATAGCTACAACCATAGAATTAAAATCTGGCACAAACACAGGCTCGTCTCTTACAACATTGTTCCAATTCTTTAGTTTTTTCCCTTTTTGAAAATATTGGGGAAGGTTTAGTCATTCCCAGTTGGATTTCTTTTGGCAATAAAGCCACAANCACAAAGTAAAATAGCTCCAGCTGGAAGGATTAACAGAGACCTGCTCCAGAATAAGCTACAGCCTGCTAGGGGAGCCTCCAGGAAGGAGAAAAAGGCCATTTTGGAGCCTCATAGCTAAAGAACAGAGACATAACTGAGAAGGATATGATAGTGATGCTTTATACTACAAATGGCACCAAGATAGTGAGTTGACAACAAGGACTCACTATTTCTCATAAGAAAAGACCTAGAGAGAACATAGAGTTATCAAGCAACAAGTTCAAAACAAATGAAGGTGCACTTTGTGTGAATTTCTCACACGGCATACCCAAGGGTATGGGATATAGGGTACTCAATGCTATGTGATATCATGGTCAGCTGAAGTTTAAACGAGTTCTTAAAAGGATAAGACATTTCCTTTCACAGATGGGAAAAAAACCCACCAGAAGTTATTAAACTCAAGGATATCACCTCTGGCTCAGGAAGTCCCTGAGCTACAATTTGCTGAAAGCTGGGCGGATATGCTGGGGGAGTATCACGGTAAAGCCACCTGGGGAAATACTAAACTCCTCCCCAGGCCTCCTCTGCTGGCAGCTGACAAATATTGGAGCAGCAGACTTGTAATTTTATTCTTGCAGTTTGCTGTTATATGGTTTTTCACTGTTATTTTGGGGCTGATTGCCTACTGCCATTAAATAGCCCCACGTCAACTAGGTTTGAATCAATTGACTTTCCCAGTTAACAGCAGTACTAAGTAACTCGTGCCATTGCTCAGCTGATGAGCATAGGACAGAACAATTTCAGCAGGAGGATTTAGGCTCTGTAATTATTCTTTAGTAGAAGACTTCACACAAAGGATAAGACATACTTACACATACTACAAAATTCATAGGTCTTGAAATATAAACTAGTTTCTAATATAAAACTCCCTAAGCTTATGAGCTTTAAATTTTTTCCAATGTCATCTAGCTCTTACATTCACAGCCAGGTTACAAGTATTCTGTAACACTTTAATAAGTTGACTATTTTATAATCTTAACATTTATTCTTTTTGACTAAGTGCAGTGAATACAACTGTATACTGTTAAGTAGGGGAAATTGTACACATGAAAGAAACTCACCAGCTTTCATTAATATTATGGTTTTTGGCTTGTATAAAAGAGAAATCAACCTAGCTGCACTTTAAATGAACACAATTCTATAATATAGAACACAAAATTTCTTTTACATATTTTTTTACAAAAGATACCTCTTTTTTGTTGTCATTCTTTAAATGGAGATATGAGTAAAATTACAAAGCAGCTGTGTCAGACAGTACACTTTCTATGATACGTATAGTGTAAGAACACGTTGGAAAGAATGTCTTTAACAATTAAACTCCATGGGATTAGACTGCAATGAAAATGTTACAAGTAAAATATCTCCAGAATTTGAAAAGTGACTTCTTTAGTATGTAGCTGAAAATTGTGAAACAAAAAGAAATGTGAAGTTAAACAAAAGGAAAAAATTAGTATGCTTAAGGCAGCAGTTGATCCATTTAAAAACCCACCACTTTATCTGTTCTCTTTTCCTTTGCAAAATCCAATAAACTGCCATTATATTCCTTTTAAATGGTTCCATTACAAGGATTCTATAACAACAGACTAATCTCTTGATAATTATAATAAATGCCTGTAATCAAAGCAGGAACCACTTAAAATAAGGAGAAAGGCTGTTTTCCATCAAACTCATTGTAGTTCTGTGACCTCTGGAGCATTAAGCTACATCATACGCTGCCACCTCTAACTGCAACATAGCTTTCCTACCAATCTTGCTCAAATAAAAATAAAAAGGATGCAAGATCAATGGGAATGTGGATTGACACATGGTAAGAGTTCTTACTTTCCAGCTCTGAGCCTTGTAGAACATAAAAACCTCAATTCGCAAGATTCCAAAGGCTCAAAGCTGGCAGGATTCAGGCAGCAGCTCTTTCACGGGCTTCCCGTCAGGGGGGAAGCGGGGAAGGACCAGACTGGTATTTTAAAAGATCATGCTATGGCAATGTGAGCTCTATATCACTACTATTGCTTAAGAAAGTGTTACTTTTCAGAAAGAAAGGACATTTTATCACAAAACTCGATATTGTATTCACATGAACAAACAATGTTTTCCAGAGATCATTTAAGAAACTGAAGGCTGATAAAATTACGGGAAATGACTATATATGATCAGAATGGCTTTCATCTGCATTTTGTTAGACCCAGCATTGATTTCACTTTTCAGCTGTGAACAGCAAGAGGCCAGCTGTGGCCAAGGGAGAGAGCAAGCAATGAACTAGGGTCACAATAGAGGCTGAGTTGTCAGAAAATTTAACACTTTTAACGACTAAATCTCAGCAAAAAAAATCTCCGAGTTACAACCACTTGAAAATTATATCCAGCGGGTCCCACAAACTGTCAGAGAATAGAAGATTTAATTTATGACAAAGTAAAACCTTTGAACTCTAGTTATGTGAATAAACAGCATTATAAGGGGAAAACAAACAAAGCAAGGAAAATATAAAATACATTGCCTTCAAGGCAGAAACAACTACATTTTACTTCCTATTCCCAGATGTGTTAAGGGGAAATTTATGACACCATACTGAAAAGCAAGATTCCCATTGTGAAACCCTTCACATTTATTTAACTAAGCACAATCATTGAAAATGACCTTTATCCAAACCCTTCACAGCTGTCTTAAAATGATCTAAAACTATTGCCAGATTTTCTTTAACTAACATTACTTAACAAAAAGTCATTACCCCAGGGCCATATTATACTACTGGCAAGTAAACACAAATCCATTTTAAACAACATGATACGAAGTTTTAATGAAATATTGATAACAAATTGAAAACTACCCATTTAAAAAGGTGCCAAACCATACAAATCATCTTAGTTTTCTGTTCCAGCAATAAATACGATTTTCCTATTTCTGATAACATATTTATCACCTATTAGAGATACATATAAAGAGAAATATGGCTACTGCATAAAAAAAAATCTTACATTTAAAACTGCTGTTGAGATGTCAAAATTATTTTTAAATGAAACTGTTCTAGCAGCATATAGTGAAAAAATATCATCATCTGTTCTCCAAAGACAGCACATCCAGAGTGTACATTACTCTATAAAATTAAAGGGCTACTGACAATAAATTCATATGGCAGTTTTCATTGCAGTACACTAATAATTTAACAGTGCATTAATAACCATTATGCACTGTTAAATTATTTGGTTCCAAGGCTTAAAAAACACTGTGTCAAAACGATGAACACCTTAATATCTGTCCTTTTTTTTGTTTTTTAACATGACTACTAAACACTAAGACTAAAAGATAGCTGAAGGAGCTGGCCTCCTGCAGCTCCAGGTCAACTGACAGGGATTAGGTTAAAAATTAATCATACTTGTGATGCAACATACATATATATGTAATCTGATTCAGATTACATATTGCAGATTCAGAGCAGAACCTCACAGTTTTTGAAATAATAGTACAGAGAGACCCACATTTAATGTGGGTGCATACTGTGGGAAGGGGAGGAGAGGACTGTGTTAAGAGGATGGTTAGTTCAGTAAATCATGGCTTTAAGATAAAGATGATGATGGTGGTTCCTTGGTGTGAGAGGAGAAGGGTACAGGAGGTTCATTTCACCACCAAGTAATTATGCTGACCCAGAGTGTTACCATTTATCATGGCTGAAAGATGACACTCACTGTTAGCCAAGGGAAACTGCTAGTCAAATGCTTCCATCTAGATCAATAAGCACCACATTTTTCTACAGCCAAAAGTAATTATACAACAGCAAACTTCACAATCAATACCCACTCAAGCTAACTTATATTCTGCTGTACAGACATGAAGGTATGGCACTGTTAACTTCCACTGAAAACTACTGCATGTGACCCAAATTAAAAGGTTTCCCCCCGCCATCACAAAGGATTTTCCTATTTTCTGAGAAAATCTGTATCCTGTTTTCTCTGTCATTAAAAACAAAGAAAATCCATGCAGGTTTTAAGAACCCACAGCTGAAACTGACGTTCATGTTATCATTTCATAAAGTCTCACTTAACACAAAATAAAAAAGAAAATCAGTCAATTAAAGAAAAATCAATCTTCCTAACCATTGAAAGCTGAAATAGTTTCTGAGGCATTAGTTTCTAAAAGCTGCAGTTGAAGACCTGACCTTGTGAACTCAAAAGATCAGAAAAGAGAGAAACATATATACCTGAAGAATTAAATCAATGTCATTTTCAGTATTACACACAAACACATATTCATATTTGTTTATACAGAAATGTACACACAGCATTACCATCAAGCCAGCTAGTACACAAAATTAGGCTTTAAGAGTTTAGATTTTGTTTCAAAATATATCTAAACGTCAGTTTTGACAACTGCTTTCAAAAAGGCAGAGTTTAGTTTTATAAACCAATCTAACCCATCAAAAAAGGTTAGAGGGAAGAAAAAAATCACTACTTTCAGTAAAAAAAAAAATTTGACATCCAATTTTCAAGCTGATTTATCAGTGGAAAGCTAAAATTGATAGTTTGCCATTACTGGATAGCAGGCTGTCTAAGAAAGCTGTTACAAAGCCTTTCATTTTGATTTAGCCACATGGATCAATACAAACCTATACTGTTTCAATTTTACAAATATTGATTTTCTGATATAACCTCTGCAGGAGAACATTCATCACCTGCCATACTAAAAAAAATTGAAATTTATTTTGTAAACTTTGATTCTCAGCAAAATATAGCATTCTACTGAGGTGGAATCTATTTTTCCAGATAACAGCTAATCACTGCTAAAATGTATTTTGAGTAATATCCTTTTGCCTTTCCATTTCAGAGTCTGACTAACACTGTTAATCCTTTAACTGGATTCATACCAAAGAAGATCATAATATTTCCCTTTGTTTACTCATCAAGTATCTTGAGATTCCTAGCAGTTTTAATGGCCAGAACAAAACAGAACTTCAAGTTTAAATATTCACTATTTTGCTTCCCAAATCTAAAAGCACTTAATGCTTCAGGGGGATGATTTCTTTCTTTAATATACCAAACAAAAAACAAATTCTCTAAGTAGAAACAGCTATTTAATGAAACAAAGCTCTTTATCCTATATTTACACAACAATGCTATTTTCACAGGCTGTTCTAATCTGGATATTAAGCTAAGAGCTATGTTTTTCCTCCGCATTCAAAACATACTAGTTTTATATGTTATTTGCTCATGTATAGGTATTGATTTTTATGCCAGCTCATTCAAACTGATATAAATACAGAATTCATTAAAAAAAAAGCTTAACTTCGTAAGACAATTCTAATTATACAGCTTTTCTTATTCCAAATTATTCCATCAATCACAAGTAACTATTCAATTAAAACGAAAAAAAAATTGAAGTTTGAACCAATTACTTACTTTCTTGATTCCCTTTTTTCCTAATCCTAAAAAGCCCTCTTATGAGCTGTTTAAGACATTTCTGAGTGCCACATTGCTGGCACTGGTAAATGCTGATACACTATCCAGCCAGGGCAGCAATAAAGACAAGACACTGAACAGGTTTTAGAAGGAAATACACAATGGATAAAAGTGTAAGGTAATTTTGTCAGCAGTATATGAGAAATAAATGAGAAAAACCATAATCCTAGGTTGGAAGGATGCAGTCCAGGGACAAGATTTAGGCAAGAATTAATTGAGGGTTTAGATTAGTAAGTGCATATGCAGAACTTGTGCTCGTAACACAATGTCATCCAGATCGCTGCTTACTAAACAGAACTGCGAAAAGTTCCTAAATTATTAAGTTAGAAACTGAGATTCCTGAAAAGCAATATTTTCATCATGTAAAGAATATAATAAATTCTAAAGTTTCTTTGTAAAATGCAACCAGGGTAGAATTTCTTTGTAGACTTAAGGCTCAATATGGAGAGTGTGTACATTTATGTAATACAAGATATTATCATCTTTAGCATTTTGATCTTAAACTCATCTCCCCATATGTACCTGAAATCAAATAATACCAGATATCAAAATACCTGAATTAAAAAGAAAAAATAAATAAAATTAGTATCACAAAAATTCTGTAAGACACAGAGGTAGGAGATAAAACTACAGAAGAGAGTCAGAATGATTTGGCTGAATACAGAAGTAAGAAGCTTGCTAGTCAAATCAGATGCGCCTTTTCATCCTGTTCCAAAAATGCCAGAAACAGATCTTAAGAGCAATGGTAATGGCATATGCAGCTAGAATGGATTCTATATGAGCCATCACACAAATCTTGTTATGCTGATGCTGGTTCAGATGATGATGACTTAACCATCAAAACAGTGAACACAGTGAATCTGAGGCACAGAAAAACCTAAAAGACTAAAGCATGTTTAAAAATAAAGCAAAACAGTACTAAATACAAACAGCACTAAATATTTAAGACCATTCTCTTAATAAAAAGGGTATTTATTAAACCCTACTTTTAGTGCTTTTTCTTCCATCAACAGATTTCAAATCACTGTGTTAGCAGCATACCATGATTCACGTGTTACAAATGGGAAAAACAAAGCAGATAGATAAAGACTGGTATGACTTATTCAGCATTGAGATGTCACCTCACTGGCACCACCAGGCTTATAACTTCATTATTTAGGGTGTAAAGTGACTGCTTTCATAGCTGAAGTAAGAGTCTTGCTCTCCCATATGAATTGTTCTGTGAATTCTGGAGAGGAGGATAGGTGGAATGGTTGGTATGTCTTGGCTGGAAGTACCATGAATTGCTGCTCTGGTTTGTTATTGACACTTAGTAAATCCACTATTCCCATAAATATGTACATTTTCAAGAAATATTTAAAATAATACAAGAAATTTCAATAACTTTAATTCCAATCTCCATATGTTATTCAGTTTTTAAAAATCCAGCATTTTCAAAATAGAACTATGTTTATTACATAACAAAAATTTATCTTCATTCAAAATAGTATTTAATAATTTCTCTCCTAGCAGGGAAGGAAATGAAACTAAACACTTTTTTTTAAATTTTTTTTTACAGAAAATGTAAGGCTTTCTTGGTCTCTGGGTTTTTTGTGTTTTTATTTTATTTTATTTTTTCTTTTTTAATTTATTTTTGGTTTTTTTTTGTTTTTGTTTTGTTTTGGTTTTTTTGGAGGGGGTTTATTTTGAGGTTTGTTTTTATTTAATTAATAAACAAAGAAAAAACACAGAGGTAAAATATCCTCTTGACACTTGGGCTGCCATCATCTAATAATAGCAACAAATGAGTAAAAAAGCCAGCATTTGTAGTGAATGTGGTTAAAGAACATTTATTTTATTAAGGCTTTTCTGTATCTAACAGTGTTCAGTACAATAAGAAAATGACCTTCTAAAAAGTAATGATGGTGATTATCCACATAATGGCTGTAGCACACAAATATACAGCAGCCATGTAAAGGAACAGAAATCAGGCAGCAACTTCGCAGTGCTTAAGGGCTTCATATTTTACAGCACCAGAATTAATGGAAAAGTTAATGTAGCATTGAATAACAGTGAGCTGCTCAGCTGCTGCTACTGCTGCAGAACATTCAGATCATGGAAATAACACATAATTTTGTTCACTCCTATTGCTTTCCTGACCCACAGATAAACAATTTTCATCCACCCTCAAAATCACATGCAAAGTATTCCTGCATTACCCAGGAATGCCTAAGAAATATGTCCAAGCAAATAATTTCTAAGACTGAAAATTCAAATAAATAATTACACCACAAAACTAAAAATAATTAAGCAGCAGTGCTAAAGAAAATCTTAAAGACTATACTCGGTAACTTAATTCATACTATGGGACAAATGAGCACAGTCACTTAATGCAGTACACAAATGAAACAGAATTTTGCAGGACTTCTACCTCTCAATTCTTGATTTCAGTATATGAAATATCCAGATTAAATAGTCATTTTACATCCCCTTTTTTCCATATACTAGAGAACACAAACTATGAATGCACTCAGTAAGGCATCATTTGAAAACTTTTCAGTGATCCAAATCTACAGAAAAAAATTTTGGAAGGTAAGAAACACCTAGGTACTCTAAATAGAGGCACATAAT
This sequence comes from Rhabdornis inornatus, assembly GCA_013397075.1. NCBI lineage: Eukaryota > Metazoa > Chordata > Aves > Passeriformes > Rhabdornithidae > Rhabdornis > Rhabdornis inornatus. Next base: position 1,088,325 of record VWZS01008558.1, read on the forward strand.
GGGCTCTAAATAGAGTTGCACAGATAATTACATTTAGGCAGAAAACTGAGGAAGAGTCCACAGACCTTGCGACAATAAATCCCGTAAACCATGTTCCCCTTTCATTATTACTAGATGGTTTAAAAAGAAAAAGAAAGAAAGTTGTTATGTAAACATAGAGTAAACCTTGGAATATACCATCAATCTTTCCCTCCTTCAGCAAAAGACCCCAAAGGCTTATGTCATCTTGATTCAACTGTAAAATATGAAGATACATCAGAACTTAGAATTTCTATTAAGGCAACTTGTCCTTCCTGGAATTCCCAAAAATTCTTTCAGCTCATAAAGGACTTCAATGTTTCTCCACTGATGTTGGATTAGTAATTTTTTTTTTCATTTTGTTGCTGATTGCCTTTTTTACCATCAGAGGGAGAACAAAGTGAATAGTGGTGAACACAGCTATGGAAAGTGAGAAGATTCACCCCTTTCTTTCCTGTTCTCAAAATAGTGAAAAATGTGCTACTATATTGAAATTCAGCTCAAAAGGTAATACAAATGCTTGTATTTGGCTGATACTTTATAGTTTCACTACTGATTGCAGACACGAAAATAAAAGCTGGGGAGAAAGGACCATTTCTTACAGAGCTTTCTTATTTTCTCAGCTCAAAGCCCACTTCTACAAAGTGACTCTTCAGTCACACCTAAAGCTATTTCTCAGTCAGACAGTATTTGTTAGGTAGTATGAAAATGTTCCTTTCTCAACCTTACTTCATCTGTTGTCCAAGTGCCTGAAATTTCTGGAGCAGATATAATCATTGAGTTATATGTACACCAATTATATCATTCCCTGACCTACCTTTATGCTTCTCTAAGGTTGGTGATGATATTAACTATGAATTTCTAACAGGGTTGAAAGAGTATCAGTAGCAGGCATGTATCCTGCCTTTACAAGTGTTAATATGGATCGATATGGGGATAAACCAATACAAATTTCAGACTATTGGAGCCAATGGGGAACCTGAGATGTCACTGGCCAGGAAACTAAAATATTTACTAAGAGATAACTCAAAACTTGCCTGCAATTTAACATCTCATAAATGTTACTGAAACCACGAATGACACAGAGGTCTATAGATGTTTACTTGTTATGGAACGTCCATCGTGGCCTTTTAATTTTTACAGCTGAGATTTTTCCTACAGACTTTATGTCTTTTAGAAAACAGTAGCATGGCAGCTTTACTGTGAGGATTCTGAAAAGTTAAATTCAACAAAAAAAAAAGAGTAAAAGTAAATACATTTTCTTAATCCTAATAGAGAAAAAGTTTCTAGAAGTACTTTTTTTTTTAATTTTAGTGTACACAAATTGATAATTTGGGGATTACTTTTAAAGAAGGGAAATCCTCTAAGAATTGCATTGAGAGTGCCCCCCCTTAGAAATTTGTCAGTGTGACTGAAATAAAGGAGCTATTCTAGTACTTTCAAAATAGGGCATTCCTAAGAAAAGGCCTCTGTTTAAAATTTAGTAGTGTCCAGCATAACCTTTTGAAAGTCCCTCCTGAGTTGGCAATGACACACTTCCACAGCTTAGCAAAAGGTTATCAAACGACACAATTATACAGGGAGCACCATAGATAAAACCCAACACTGACCTGTAGATTTAGCTTTTCCAACAAACATACTAAAAAATTAATGCACATGGCTTACACTGGATCTCCATTCAGGAAGGAGCATGAATGAATACCCAGTGGAGGCCAAGTACACCAATTTTTTATTGTGTGTGTTTCAGAAGAAACACATCTGTTTCTTTCCAGGAAAAATAATATATTCCTCACCAAGCAAGAACAACAACATAAACAGTATCACGTGTCAAAAAACCCAGCCAAAAACTAAGCCTCAGCATACTGATGAGCTAAAGGACAATTTACCCTAAAGTAAAACATAATTTCTATGTAAAAAAAAAAAAAATTCCTTTTTTAAAAGACAGTTGGCAATATTTCTCTAACACAACTGAATTGTTCATAAATTCCAATATATCCTTTTTACTAATTTTAATATTTTGGTTTTATTTAATCAGGCTTCAAAACTTTATAACACCTGCTTTGTTAAAATGTAAGAGACCATACAATTTTCATTTGAGAACATTTCCAGAGAAATTGGCCATTCCACAAAAATTTCCAATCTTTTTTTTTTCAAAATTTTAATTCCAGGACTGTTCAAAATGAAAGGTAGTGTATACCTGGGGAACAATTAAACAGTTTGTCTATCTGGGTGCTCTAAAAGTATACTAACTGAGATTTTAACTAATTCAACATGATGAACTCACATGAAAAGACTGTTATGAAAGAAACTATTTATTCTTATTCAACCTTGTCTGGCATTTGGCCAAAAAAAGTGTGGCAGCTTTTTATTTTCTCTCATTCTTTTCAATGGTTCTTAATTTAGATTAAATCATAAGGGATAGTAGAGTCCATTTTAATTTGGGAGATACATAATAAAACCTGCTTCTGGCTGCTCTTCTTTTTTGACAGGTTTCACTCAATTTTTAGCTCAACAGTTCAGTATAAAACTCTACCACTAAAAATACTGTCTGAAGTTCACTAAATAAATTTCCTCTACTATTAAACTGTCATCAACTTTGAAAACTTCACATTTTATTCAAGACTGTAGAAGTGGTTAGGGCAATATTCAGTGTAAAAGACTTATGTGCTTAAAAAAAAAGCATTGTTACCTAACAGAAATTGGAAACTTTAGTGTCTAGATATTAAAGAAAATGAAAGTGAACATTTTTTAATACCTAAACAACACTTCCACTCACCATGAGGCAAATATATCATACTTTACTTTCCTCCATGTTTTCGCATAGCACAAGATATATTATGCATAAAAACTATCTCACTCTCATGGTAAAGTATCCCAAAGGCTTCAGTAGTTTTTATAAATTGAGCCTAAGAGACATCAAATTTGACTTCCTCTTTATGTACATTTTTATTGCTTCCTACCACAAGTGCAAACATAGCTTCTAGTAAATCATCTAAAGAAATCTCTTTCGCATGAATATTTCCTAGATTCAGATTGCGACTGCGACAAAACCAAAAGCATCCTGACTCAATAAATATAATTTGATATCAGGAGAAAAGTGAAAAAAAAAGCCAAGAAAACCCAATGGGAATCTGAAAAATTAGGACACTTTAATTTTAAGAAATATTTTAAATAGCATTTTGGCATTGTGCATACAGACTATTTTTCAAAACAGTGGTTAATGTTCTCAAATTAAACACAGAATTTATGTGGTTTATGAATTTTTGGTGAATTTTCTAATAATCTAGAAAACTGGATAATTTGCTACATTATCAGGGTTTTAAATAGTTCAGCACTATTGAATGATTAAGAAATACTTATAGCATAAGACAGTATACTACTGAAGCTGAAACAATCATTGGACTCTGTTTTATTCATCTTCATCTGTTTTATTGAACTATCTGCAGGGTGCTTTATGGGCATACGATCATGTCAAGGTCACAGGATTAAGTGAGCAGTGATGACAGTAAACAAGCCTTTTCTGTATATTTTAAAGGGTCTTACTGAGTTACTTAAAATGCCATAAACATAAATAGTCTCCTATCTCTACAACACATCCATGACAGATGACTTCAAAATATAACACTCCTGAGCAATGGAGCTTTACAACCTAACCAACAGTCCATATTATTGACAATGGATACCAATATACTGGGGAGCTCAAATACTAGAAGAAGCTTGCAATCTGTCACCTTCAGATCTATTATATCTGTAAGTGTACAAGAAATAGATCTACAATATACATCAAAACTCTGAATGAACAGATATTACCACTGAAAAAAAAAACAGAGCTTACAGGTTATGTAAAAATGCAGTCATAAAGAAAAAGTAAATGCATAATAACAAATGTACCAAATCTACATAAGCTATGTAAAACCAGATAATAAAACCAAGCCTACATAATACTTTCAATATCAACCTGAATTATGTAATTAGTCTTTAGAATTATACTGTGCATTACCATATCTATTTGATCAACAAGGAATGCAGTATAATCAAGTACAGCAATCTCTTTCAAGTCATGTAACAACTATGACAGACATCTGAAGCAAAGTAAATCTGTGTAAACTTATTTTTTTCACTGTTTTAAAAAGTTAAAATTAATCAATTTAAAATAAAAAAAAAAACAACAAAAAACCCCAACCAAACCAAGCAACCAAACAAAAAATCCACCAAAAAAACCCCACCCCCAACCAAAAGTGATCAATTTAAAGAGAGACATATGCTGGGAATATTTTTCAGAAATCAGAAATGTGAGTTGTCTTAGGGTGGTCTTCGTAGTTTAGTATCTGTGAATATACAGACTGGGCTAACAAAATGCATACAGAAAAAACAAACCCAAGGAAACCTCCTGCTAAACTATGTTAAGTTAAGAGGGAAGGGACAAGACCCTGGTTCTGGCCTCTCTATCGTGTAACCATGCTCTTCCTCCTGAAGACAGGACTTCTTACATGGCACTCGGGAGCAATAGCTCCATATGCACTTGCCTATCACTCCCCTGTAGCAATACTGCAAGATAGGGCACCAAGCATGGGCTCAGGATAGCTCTAAAATATTTTAAATGAGGAAGGTGTTGTACCAGAGAGAAGTAAAAATGAGGGAAAAAAATAATCATGAGGGTTGATTTTTTCCCCACTGTAGAAAAAGAGGAGAAAAATAAGCCCAACAACAGAGTAGACAAGAAAAACAGATCAGTTTATTACATATATTAGCTGATTACACATTGCCATGAGGAAAAAGGAACTAAGAAGACAAGAGCTAGGTTTAAAACCACATATAATTAATCTAATTTTTGGCAAAGAAAATGATCCAATAATGCACATGCAAAATCAACTATAAATCTCTCAAAGACAAGGAATAGGTTTCCTGAGGTGTCTGTGGAATTCCACTTTGTACACCCCACAAAGAAAGGGGGATGCAAAGGATGTGATTGGGATGTACCACACTACACCCTCCTCGGTGCCTGAAGATGATTTAATTTTCAGTTCCTTTCCAAACTTTCTTCTCAATTTCTGAAATTATTTGACAATAATATCATTGGACACAAATACCTTTCAAACAAAAAAGTACAAGACATTAAGCTTTTGAGACAAAGGGAATCAAAATTGTTCCCCAGGGTTCTCATTTCTGGTTAAACTTTGCATTTCTAACATCTACAACAAGAAATGCTGGAGAAGTCTACCAAAACATGACAGATTTTTCTCTTAGGAAAAAAAAATATCTATAACTTGGCATTCATCTTCTGTAATATATTTGAAGCATCACATGGGAAAGAACCCTGGATTGTAATGGTGCTTAAAAAAGACTTAAAAATAGGCTCTTACCCATTTTATGTCAGAAAATAAAGAATATGTCACAGAATTTTCATTTCTAAGAAAATACGGCCTTCTTAGAAACATAAAATTTTGTTATTCAGAATCTTCAGATCTATAGCTTTTGCTCCTTTTTTATTTGCTTTCTATTCTTTTATATGGGGAAGATGGGAAATACACTAATATATTGCACAGGTATTACTAGGTAGACATGTGAGGAAAAGTGGGCAAAGGGGTATCTAGTAATAAGAAATTCTTCCCTCATGATTTCTACTGAGTTTCTAGTTCTTTCTAAATTGGAGTCAGGAAAAGAAGGAGAGCAGGTGCTAGGAACATTGTCTAATATCAGCAATTGTTAGTCCAGTCTGCTGATAACCACTGCAGAGTTTGTTTCTGCTGCAGGAACTAGGAAGAAAACATGAAGGCAGAAGGTACTTTGAAGCTCTACTGAGATATGGAAAATTCAAAATCAAGACTGACCGAATTTGAATTTCCTCAGGAAATCCTGTGTTGAAAATTCAAGAAGTCTGAGTATTAGATGGATCCATCATGTCTACTAGTCATATCTTTCTGTTCCTTAGTCATTCAGTTACAGCTGAAGGTTACAAGGCTGGATGAACCACAGGTCTGAACCTTTATGGCTGCTCTTGTGACTGGTACCCTGGAAGCTGAATGCCTGCATGTGCATGCACATGCTAAATCCATGGCCAGACTTAAGGAGGAGCAGAAGTCCCCCTCAGTTTGCCAAGGGTGGTCTTCCTCCTAATATATGTATAGTCCTACAATAAATATACAGATTGACTAGACGTGTATTCTGATTACTGTTCCAGTTAAAGAAACTATTGACATCTAATGATCTGTTGCCCCAAAGTCTTAAATAAAAACAAAATTTACAAAGCTTTCCTTCCTTTTTTTTTTAAGAGAACCCCAAATTTAAGCAGGAAAAAAGCAGAAAAAAAAAATTAGAGGAAAGAAGATAAAAAACCTCTCAATGCAGAAGTCATAACGTGAAAGTGCAGAAGGCTTCCTTCTTTATAATTAAATTAAATGTACTGTACTTCCTAGAGAAAAACAAGTCTCTCTGTAGAGTTGAACAAGTCTTTCTTGAGTAACACTTGTTTCTCAACATATGAAAACACTACCTCTCTCCAAAAAAAATATTTTCTTATGAGGTTTCTTCCAGCTGTGGGAAAAAAATCCATAGAACAGTGAGTGCCACAGCTCAAAAGAATTGAGCAACCTTGCACAAATACAGAACTGAATAAACCCCCCATATGCAAATTGTGTATTTTACACACTAGTTGCTTCTACAGCCCATCTCTGATTATACAATGCTCCTTTCTTGGCAGATTTCTCTATAGTGTAAATATCACCATACACCTATCATTAGAAAAGAATACAGAATTCTTCCATCCCCCTTTTTCCATCACTCTTGTCAAAATTCTCAGCTCCATTAGCACGAGTCTTCAAATAGTCTGAGATTTCAAATAGTCTCTGTCTTCCACCACAGTGGTAAGCAGTCAGGGAGGAAGGAAGAAAGAGGGTATGCAATGGGTGGAGCAGCCATGCAGTTGAAAGCATAGTAAGAAAGTTAAAAAGTGGATTGAAATGCAGAACATTACAGTAGAGCGATCAGATTAACAAAATCATCTCACTCATGTTCAAATGGATAACTAATACTGGACTGAACATGTGTTCCTCACACATTGGCTGATCTCAAGGTTGCTCAAATACTGCAGTAAAGTAAAACCAACAAAAGACAGGAAAGCATTTTCTTAACGTTTTGTGATTAAATCACCTCAGAACTAAATATTTGGAACTTCTAATAGGATAGCAAATAAACAAGCTAAAAAGTGTGCAGTTCCATTAGACCAATTTTGAAGAGACTATTTTGGGGGAAAAAAAATTTAAAAATCCACCAATTCCAGAAACAGAAAATTCATAATTCTTACAGAGTATGTGGAAAAAATGCAGAACATTAAGAGGCCCTCTAAGAAAGGGCATGTCAAACACGCTTCTGGATCCAGTAGACAGGATCTGGTCCGACATCTTTTCCACTTCTCTAAAGCTCCCTTTGTAATTTATGCCTAGCAGTTAAAATGAGGCAGAAATGAATGAATAGCTAAACCAGATTAATCTGATTTGCAGTGGGGGTTAGAATAGGTTCTGTGCCTCTCCGAATTTCTTGAGACAGCAGCTAGTATAGAGATGGAGTCAGAGAATGCCAAACGATGGCTGTGAGGGAAACAACTTACTAAATTCCTGTGATCTGGTCTCCCTTGCTGTAAACTGGAAACATTTGCTTTAGAAACAATGTTGTTCCAGAATCAACTCATTTAACTTCCAACCCCCATAGGCTTGGGAAAGGGAGTTCTCTTTCTGTTCTCCTCCCTCTGGCCCCCAGCAGAACCCAATCTCTTCAGAAGCACACACTGCAGAGAGAGACAAAACTAGCTGTCTGGCAAGAAACTTTTCATTTCCAGCCTGTCTCCCCAGACGAATTTGGTCTTCACCACAGAATGAGTTTGACAGCTCCGCCCTCCACCATGAATGATTAATTTGTTATGGGTGTCTAGTTTAACCAAAGATGGATTTGAACAGAAAAAGCCCTTGTATACTTGCTATTTGGTACAGCTGCTTTAATGTAGGTGGAACCTCCTTCATTAAATCACAGAAAGCAAGAGAACCGAGTCTCATTTTTAAATGTCATTTTTCTCATTATAGTAGTCCTCCTGTGAGTATCAAAGCTGATCATGTGAAAATATCTATGACATGTATTTCATATTTAGATTTTGAATGTTAATTGGAACTCTGAACTCTTTTTGTTGCCCTAAATTGCTTTAAACCTATACAAACTGTAAGGTAGACATATATGTATTCAGTATTCTCAAATAAGTTTTTGAAAAGTTGAGGTATCTGATAAAACCAAGAAGGTGAAGTAAGACAGTAACAGCTTATGGGCCAAAACATAGGCATGCATATGGTTGATGAGGAATTTGAACTGTGTGTATAGACAAGATTCACAAAACTTCTTTTTTTTTTTTTTTAAAGAAAGATGTGTATGGGGTGGGACACAGATGGGGAGGAAGAGAAGCACCATATGAAGCTGACAGAGAAGGCAGAAGGAAGCATATGTTGTGACATGAAAACTATAACCCTGAAAAAAGCTGAGGGTAAGTGCTGGCTTAAAGAAGCTTGGAATGCTAAGCTATGAAACACCCTGTTTGATTTTTCCTGATGTTGCAGATTCCCTCTGAACAAGTAACAATGCATCAAGGAAATAACCAGCTCATCAGTTTCTCATCTGAATGGGAAAAAACCTGCAGAATTTTAATTTTGGTATAATGCTGAAATTAAAAAAGGGAAAAAAACCAAGCATGTTTAGGGTAAGCTATTTACAAAGATACCTAAAAGTATCAAATTGCCGAAATGCAGGAAACAGAATTAGATTTGTTGAAGGGCACAAACAGAATTTATAAAAAATGAATGGTATTTATTTTGAAATCTATTATGCTTTGTCTGAGATATGTAGATAAAAATAAGATGATTCAGTAATTTTCCATTTGTTATAGAGGATTTGATGCTCACACTTGGAAGAAACTGAGAAAAAGAACTTTGGGTTTCACTTTAAGATACAAAGGAAAAACATTTGTGAAGGAGGAAAGAAGCTAACATTGACAAGCGATAAAAATGAAAGTTTTTTTCTCAAACTGTCATTTACCATTTTCAGTCAGAAGGAGAAGAAAGAGTAAAGAGATTCTCAGACCATTCACTGATTGATTAACATACAGACAGGAATTTGTCGTACAGTGTAACTGCGTTTGTAGGCATTTATTCAAGTTGTGGAAGACTAGCCTATAATTAATTTCACCTTCATAAATTAATAGCTAATTGGGAAACTAATTGAAATGCAAGTCACCTATTAATTTATGATATTTTTAGTTAAGCTATTCATATATATATATATATAATCTAACTTCAGAATTCAAAGTCTCAGATGGTATTTTCTTGGCTCATACCATTCAACTTCGTTCTTGTTTCCTCAGACATTTTGGGAAGATTTTATGATAATATCTTTAAAACTCATAATTTGCCAATACTATAGAATGTAGAATATATCAAAACATCAGACCTCTTGCTTTTCCTCTCAGTACTAACCTTTTGTGGTTCTTAATAGTCTCTTTGTTGCTTAATGAACAAAGAGGAGGCTCTGCGGCACCTACAGATTAAATAGTAAATGCTGGTTGCTGCTTTCTGCAAAGACAATACACAAAGACATAAAGGTTGGGGAAGCTTAGAAGCTCATTGTGTTGAACTGCAAACGCAAGGAAAAATTTTCTCTAAAGTTGGGTCATATTTGATAAAATGAAACCATAATATTTTGTAATCTGAGCATCTATGTTAAAGAATTTGAAATGTGTTTGTTTATCTGGAGAAAAGATAAACAAAACCATACAGGACAAGAGGACATGGCCTCAAGTTAGGCCAGGAGAGGTTTAGATTGGATATTGGGAAAAATTTAATCAAAAGTGTTGTGAAACATTGTGGAACAAATTGCCCAGGGAGGTGGTTGAGGCACCATCCCAGGGGTTGTTTAAAAGACACGTGGATGTGGCATTTAGGGACATAATTTATTGGTGGATTTGGCAGTGTTAGGCTAATAGTTGGATCCAATGATCTTAGAGGTTCTTTTCAATTGAAATGATCCTATGATTCTATACATATTTGTACTTTATGCTGCAACTAACAGTAAACTGGTAGGTGCCACTGTGAAGATAAGAGAACTGAAGCTTTGAAGAATAGCACTCATGTCTGTCCAAATATTTTCCTACCTATCTTATCCATTTTGGATGTCAAAAGGCATTGCTATTACCCAAGTATTTATTGTGCAGAAATGATGGCCTGTTTCTTACCCTGCCCCATCTGAGTCAGAGAAGGATCTCCCTCAATTCACCATTTCAATGAAGGATCTCCAGCTCTCAAGTTGAACAGGAGACCAGCAGTGTGTCTTCAGAACTGAGAATATTTTCCCAGTGGAAATTTTAAAATCACTACAGAAGTGTAGAGGTCTAAACTGAATATGTGGCTTTCGTGTGTTTTAAAAGTAACTCTGTATTCCAGTCAGGCTGTATCTCTCATGGCATGGAGAAGCATGAGTTTATAAAGAGATTGCTAATGCTGTCAGGAGTCACAGGGACTGTAATGCTTGTCAGGATTTACAGGAACTTGAGTCCTGTTGTGTTTCATGCCAGCCAAGACCAGAGGTCTGTATGGTTTTGGAAGTCATCTCGACTTCCATCATTTAAGAAGTATTGGAGTATCTAATTAACAACAGTTTTTGAATCCTGTGCCTGAGGAGTTTAATTTTCTCCATTTTCTGCCCTTAAAGCCTTTCAGTCCTGCCCACTGAGTGATGTTGGTCCCTAGCAAGGCTCAGAGGCTCTTCCACAGGGCATCTCCCTCTCTCTGCTGCCATCGCAGTCCTTCCCATTCACAGTCCACTAGCCCCATGACAGAAGCTGTACTTGTATGCTGGATCACAATGCTACCACAGCACACACAGCCAAACCTGCAGTGCAAGGCCATTTCCCAACTGGCTTCTGCAAACGGACGACCCCACTTGGAGACCTTGTACTGTCACCATGTCCCCCCTTCTCCAGGTTAAGGCACTGCCTGTGGCTAAAACACAACCAAGCCAAATGCTGCACCTAGCACTGCAAGCACCAAAAGGGGCAAGCAGCTCTGCCAGTAATTGCGAAGCAGACAGCACCGGACAAGTAGCATTACAGGGATAAAATAAGTATTTATTTTGTTCAGTGTAAGAAATTTCATAGGTTTGTCACAGGTGTCAAGCTATTTTATGGTCCATCAGAAACTATCATGGACTCAAGAGAAAAAAGCTGCAGCAACAGACTGTTTCCATTTACGAGGCCATCAACAACCCATGAGATAAAAGTTATTTAGCCCTAAGAAGACATAGTTTCCTGGAAAAGGTAGTCACCAGGAACTGATTTAAGTCTGCGAAGTGTCTGCAGCCATTCACAAAGTTGAGCAACAGCACTGTTCAAAAATTGTTATCCATTATACAAGTACATTAAAAGAAGTGAAAATTGCATTTATTTTCAGCATATTCAAGTCTCCTGACACAGGAGGCTTTAAGCCTCAACTAGAGATAAGATGAGCATCCCTTACGGACTAAGCCTGTCTTGAATTAACCATATGACAATTTTCTACTTGTCATTTTTGTAATTTCCATGAGAACATCTCTGGTGTTAGATAACAGAGTTTCTGTAAGACTGAATTTCCACAATTTCTACCATCTTAAAAAATGAATACATCTCCATCATCATCCAGGAGAGAGTAATTTCTTTAGGAGAAACATGGATAATGAACATGGAAAATTTCATTTTTGTTTTAAATATGGTATAACTGCAAGAATCAACTAGATAGAATTACAAAAAGAATGAAGAGCGTATGTGTTATTTCTGAAACCTTATTGCTGACATGTCAAATTTAATACTTGGCAACTTTTCTAAAGGCTTAAACCCTAATTATATAGTCAACATAAATGCAAACATATTTTTCTAAAGAATATTTATCTAGAAAAAACGGTATTGTATTATCCATATCAACTATGTTTTTCCTGAAAAGGTTTATTAGAACTAAAATTGAGCTTTCTGTTCTGCTCTGCATGATTCAGAGCAGACAATAGGAATTTAAACAGAAAATCAAGCTGTAAAATTTTGGTTATTGGGGAGCAGGGATTTCTTGATTTCTTTTGAGTTGTTTCACTCTGAATAAATAATCAAGTACTTGTGGCTAGAATGCACAAACAAGAGAGAGGCTTGACAGACTCTACTTTCACAGACAGGGCCCTCACATGATAGACCCAGGTTCAAGACCTTGCTCTGAATGGAGGAAAGGAGCAATTTCAGCTCAAGTATTCCACATGAGGGTCAGCACTTTAACCACTGGTTATTTTTGTAATTCAGAAGAGCAAGGCTCTTCCTTTTGGCATGATGTATGAAAACATTAAATTTCACTGCTATGTTGAATAGAATGAACTTTTAAAACCAGTACTCAATACAGCCCTGAATAAGACCTCAAATACTGTATCAGTTACATACAGAAGAAATTACATATTTTAGATATTTTTAAAATTAATTTTTTAATAAGAATACCTGCTTAATCGAGCTGCACTTTGTTCAGGTTTGCATATGCTACACTTAAGTACATTTAAACCCCTAGTAAAATCATATTTCAGTTATACAATGCCTGCTTGTCTCAAACTTTGCAAGTAGCATTTAAAGCCTCACACTTTCTACATTTGCAGCTTACCTGTGAGAAACAGCTCCCCAGGCACCGTGTTTATTCGTTAGTATGTTGAGTATCTTCTGTTTCAGCTGGTTGGCCGTGACATGATCTCGATGCTTAGCAGCACTGATGAGGTGATCACACATCTTCTCCTCCTCTCTCCTGTCAGCAGCATACTGAGCACACTGCGACTGGGAAAGAAAGAACATCCACTTCATTAAAGACAGGCTACTTATGATCGCCCTAAAATTATTATTTATTAAACCCTCTGAATATGAAAAGAACTCATTAAAATACTTTTCACAAGAACAGGACATGCCATTTGTCCTAGCTTCATTCAGGACTGGGTTAATTTTCTACAGTAGCTGGGAGGAAAGCATGTCCAAACCCAAGTGTTATTTGATACCATCTCATGTCACTTGCCAGGGGCAGAAGTAAGGGAGACTCTCTCTCTGGTCTGGGAGAAAGTGTGGCAAGCAAAAAGGTCCGGTATTGTTTTACTTACTCTGTAAACCATTTCTTTGTCTTATTCCTTTTGTTACTAATATCATTAATATTGTTGCTGTTACTGTTCTCTTTCTTATCTCATTGCTGTTTCCAGTAAATTGTTCTTATCTCAACTCCTGATTTTCACCTCCTATGCCTCCAGTTCTCAACACCACTGTGGAAGGGGTGGGGAAGCGATCAAGCAGTGTCTGGTTTAGGAGAGTCTAGGTGAGGACACTGAATTCTTCTGTAGTACTATTTCTAAATCATGATACCATTCAATTGAAATGTTCTACTACTGTATATTATCCAGGAAAAAGCCCTCAGTTAGAGCATGTAAAAATTGAAATACCAAGGGCAAAGACAACAGAATTCTAATTAAAAACATTAAGCCATACATCTGGGTGTGTGTATATGTGTGGCCATGGAGATGCCTTAAAAGTTAGCCTTTCTTTTGTAAATGTTTCATGTGTTCTCAGGTAAAAAATACACCTCATACATAGGATAATATACAAGAAAAAATTATGTACGCTGATTTTGATTTTTAAATTATATTAACATCTAAAATTAAAAATTATTTGATTATTTTATTACTACAGATGCTAAACTAAAAAAATAAGGAGTTTATTTTCTATTTCATACCACAACATGCAAAATTTTGATAACATACTACCAGTTCTAAAAACCCAATGGATAAAAAAACCACTCATCTTTTAAACTGAAAAAGATCTAATATTTCCATCATGTGTCCCTTGAGAGAAAACTACTCCAAAAAAAATGCTGTAGTTCTTGACCTTGATGTGAATATGTTTCTAAACTGCTAGAATTCTATAGTGTATTTTTGTTTGGATAAATCTATTCTTTATGTATAAAGACAAGATTTTTCCATTTCTTTACTCAAAATCATGCTAAGTTCAACTCCTCCTCATAAAAATTCTTTCAAAATGCCAAAAGAAAGGAAATGTAGCCAGAGTAATCAAAATATATCCACTAAAAGTATAATTTTCTAGGTATTCTAGGTATAAATTACAAAGGCTAAAATATTCTCTGAATAGCTAATTAAAAAATGCCTTTTATGACACTTTTTTTTGCACTTACAGTTTTTGTGCACCATTTCAGAACATTTACCCAACACTCGATGCTGTAATACTGCTGAATAGAAACCAGTTTTATAGTATTCAAAAGAGCAATTAAAATTAAGTTAACGTCATAGTTTATAGTTTATTCTTAATATTTCTGCATGTGACCTTTTTAGTACAGATCACATTAGCATTCACTAAGATTTTAACACTGGTCTTTCTATTGTGTTTACAGACACAAGTTCAAATAATCTATCTGGGAAAGAACAATGGTTACACTAATTCATAAAGGGTTAATTCATTTTCCAATTTATCTTCTTGTACAGGGAGGCACCAATTAGTACAATGATCTGCCTTAGTAATGAGGTTAATATTTCACCAGCTCATTGGACAGTAAAATTAAATTTTCATTTTTCTTCCTGAACAATTACAAAGGTTAACAAAATGAAAGTTAACTGTGAAATACCCATTCTGGGGGGAATTTTCCGGGCTGTGACTGCAACTGGAGTCACAGAATAAAATTTAGATGCTGGTCCATGGTTTATGCAGGAGACAGTAACTTGGTGCAGCTTGGAACAAATAATTTCACCCATAATGATTCAATTAAAGTTTAAAGGGCAGAAATAAAATAAAATAGTCATGCACTTCTCTAGATGAGAGCAATGATTAACATGTACTAAACTCCAGAATGTATACCTATACAATTTATTAAAACAAAATGACAGATATACAATCATGTAGAAGAAAACTACCAGAAATCTCTTTGTCCCTACTGCTTTCAAGTAGGATGAATAATAAAATATTCAGTTATATTCCCACCATTATTAAAGACAATATATAAAGCATTCTTTCAGACTTTAACCATCACCTTATTTAAATACTTCTGAGTTTCACATTAAAACAGTCTACATTTTACAACTTTCTTTTATGGTTTGCAGATTTAAACTTACTCGCCTAACGTGTACCTCAGTCTTTTTCTACAACAAATGTAATGAGAATTTTCATATATGAAAAATGTGTTGGTTTCTTTACCAGACAATAAAACAGACTTGAAGCTACTCCTTTAGGGAATTTAGTTAATATTCTAAATCCTATTTGCTAACAGAAGCTGGAAGTTAATTGAATATTCTCATTTTGTCTAGAGTTCTGACAGATCTTATACCTCAATGTATTCTTCAAGAAACAGATAACTCAATCTTCCATTGTCATCTTAGGTTACTGCATGATGCTCTGATAGATATCAAATGTTATTTATTGTAGAGGCAATATGAAACTTCACTCTGACGTACACTTAATTGTAAATGCAATTTTATCTACGTTCAAAATATCCAGTATAAGCTTGGTAAATAAAGTTGTTGCAATCCCATATGACAAGTGTCTGCTGTCTGCTCTGACAAAATGAAGTAAAGGTTATGTGTATTCAAAATGACAACAGATATCTCTGCGTCTCACAGTTCTCAGCTAGGTCAAGGAGCACAAAAACTAGTACATCAAAGTGCACATTTAAGAGAGCTGTTTCAAGGAGATAAAAACCTCATCAAAACTAAGATTACTGGATCCTATTTCTAGCCACCAGGAGCTTGTTGACATTTTCTGACAGATTAATAAATTGATATAGCTATTTATTATTATCAATACTAAGTGTGTCTATCTCAATCCTAATGCTAAATCACTTGAGCAGTAAAAGATGTGAAAATATACGACTGCACATATATACCTTCATCTACGCAAATGTATACAAATGCAAGGCAGGTTCAGAAATGATAAAAACCAGTGATGAAATCTATGAAACACCATAAAAATGCAAACTCATATTTGATAAAGTCATGTCAAAAATGAAGTTTTTAATTTACTCCATTACTTTTGCGTGACTTTTTTTTAATAGGAATAAAATTAATCCTGTATAAACAACGGAAAACCTATTAAACTGAAGACATTTTAAAAACAGGGGATTTAACACTTGGATCACTTTCAAGCAACATAATTTAAATTGTATACTGCATCACTCATTGATGAAAAAGCAATTGAGTGTTGACTCCTTTTCAGAATAAAAATTATAGACATTTAAGAATTATGGAAGACAGCTGCTCTGTTACATCTTCCAATACCGAATGCTACTGTCAATAGTTAATGATTCCTAACTACCAAGAAAGATATGCAGTATCGTATTCCACTACCTAAAGTGTTCTAAAGTGCTCCATAATTCAAAATGGTTGAAGAAAATGACCTTAAAATATTACACCTGTTCAGCAAAACATTTATATTTCTTATTTTTTGTGACGTACCTTAAGTGTATAATTGCATTTCTTTTTTACTGAACTCATACATACTGTTGTAAATAACTAAAAAAAAAAATAATTAATAAGGTGATTTGCATTACTATTTGCAATAAATCAGAAAAGTTCTTTGTGAACCAAAGGGTCTACCATATCAGATTAGACATTCTGATTAAGGCATTTCTTCAAGCCGTAAATGCTTTTACGAATTTCAGTGACAAGATGAGAAATTAAAACCATTCCTTGTGCTTGACATTTACCAAAGCTTTTAAAAACCAGTTTTGAAATGTTTTCAATGTAAATTTCTTCCTTGGAAGAAAAAAAAATAAAATCTTTATTGCATGGAGTTACAGTCTAGGTGACAACTGAGTGAAAATAGAACCAAAAATGCACCAGCTCTCAGGCTTACCTCAAACTCAGCGTGCTTGTGGACATCTTCAGCTCTTTGTCGGTTTAAAATAAATTCTGCTTCATTTGCAACACGCACTATATGGTCTTTCATTGCATGACACAATAATCTAAAATAAGAAAAATCAGAATCAGCCTTTTTATTTGATGTACTTCAAATAAACTATTTCAGCAGATTTACTCACAATGGTAAAATCAATGAAACTTCTGTAATTAAATTTTCAAATTAGTTGAAATAAATAAATTAATCCAAATTTTTCTGCATTGTGAAAGCACAAAGAAATTACATTAAATGGAACAAAAAGGTTTCCATTTATTATTGAAGGAAAAGTTCTTTAAGGAAGCATATATTTTGAGTATGCTTTTAACAGCTGTCTCAATATGAATACTGCACTGTCATTTAAAAAATCTAGAAAATTGCTTAAACTCTTATGTGCACCATTAAAAACATTAAATAGAGGTATTCTAATTTCAGTCTTAAAAAATCATTACTGAAGATTTAAAATTCTATTAAAATTGAAAAATAATATCAATATCTCTCACATATTTCTTCAAACACTAGTGTGAAAAGTGCATCACTTTTCCATGTTTTCAAGGTACCAGAAATAGACAAATTTTACTCCAAAAGTAGAAAAAAAGCAGATTAGGAATGGATTGATACTGAGGATGTCAGGCAGCCACATTAACTTAAGACTTCTGTAAAGACCACAATATATCATGAGGAGCATAACAAAATTGCAACATAAACAACGCTGTTGTTAAAAAATGCTCACAAGTCTTTGGGCAGCAAGAATGGAATCAACTGCTTTCTTGTCCCTATAGTCCATATCTAGGGTTGGCCATTATATTAAAAATTGCTCTGCTCTTCTTATCAGTAGGGAGGAAATCTCTTTCAGGATACAATGATCTGACAGGTCTGTTTAGGATCAGGAAGAAACATTTCTTTTTCTGAGGAAGTGGAACATGGTCTGGGATTTTCCTTCTTGCAGCACCAGGGAAAGAATTTTAGAGTGTCTTATATTAAGGCTGTGAAATTTCTAGCAAATCCAACCCTAAGTTGGTGTTTGGTGTTAGAAGCACCACAAGCAAAATTCATTATTATTAGAAATTAAAGTCATTATTATTAGACCTTACACCTCTAAGATGGAAAGATCTGAACTCTATTCTTGCCTCCTTTGGTGTGTTCTACCATCTGTGAAGGAAGGAAATCACTAACCCTGAGCTAATATTTAATATGTGTGCATGGCAAGGGAAACCATAAACGTGGGGGCCTCTGTTTTAGAGATGAAGACAAAAAAACTTGGATCAAGGTCTCACAATGGAAAGTCATGCTTTTAATAACCCTTTTTATTGTATCTAACCCTCTGCTATTTTTAAAGCAACAAGTTTTTTGTAAATCATAAGCTGAAATACTAAAGTTGCCTACACTGCAGTCTTCAAAATTTAGCCTTATTTTTTAATCTACCCTGTTGGAAGATATGTTTCAGTATTTTGTTATTGTTAAGTGTTCGGATTTTTTATTGTTACGATGTAAGTGTAGGACTGTCCTCAGATACAGTTTAGGAATGAACATTAGTGGATGTCAAGAAGATAGGGACAGATCCTTCCGTGGTGCCCAGCAAGAAGACAAGTGGCAGCGGGTGCAAGGTGGATCACAGGAAGATCCAGCTGAATATGAGGAAAAAATATCTTTACTTTGTGGGTGACAGAGTACTGCAACAAGGTGCCCAGAGAGGTTGTGAAGTCTCCTGTTCTGAAGAAATTCAAAAGCCATCTAGACATAATCCTGTGCAGCCTGGGATATCTCAGTCTTACTTCAACTGTGTCTTGCCAGTTGCTTGATGCACTCCCACATATCTATCAATGATTGTGACTTCTTCAAGAAAAAGACGAAAAACTGTTTGCATGATCATTAACAAATTAGGACTATCACAAAAGTGACGCTACAGCCTCTTGAAAGTATTTCATCAATTAAATAATATGGTATCAATGTGTGGTATTAAGGGATATACTGTGATTCATTTACCTTAGGTACTTGTATGCACCTGAGGTAGAATTTCAGACTAGGTAAACTATGTTTTTCCATCTAGAAGACCATTAATAATCATGCTAGTCCTAAAATCACTTGACAGAAAGACAGACTTTGGAAAAAGGAAGGGTGAAAATCCAGGCCATCATTTAAAAATCTTGTGTGGCTACAAAAGAAGCCTTGACCTGGATGTTTTGATTTGCAAGTGCAAGAATGCAGGGCTGAAAACAGAAGCATAATAAATGAAAGCAGTTAAATGTATCATCACTGAGAGGCAGCAACTACAAGGCTGCAGAAGCAATGTCTTACAAAGTTTTTTTCAAAATTACTTGCTTCTGTGCTTGCGCTACTTGTTAAAGGAAACTTACTTTTTGAACTTTAAAAGCTCTATTAAAAATAATTTTTGGTATTGGTTTTTTTTAACTGAAAGCTACCATGTATTCTCAAACTATGCTCCTACTAAGTAAGAGATGGCAAAACTGTTTAGTGGGTTACATCAGAGCCAGCTAACTGATCAAATCTCAGATCCATATATACACAGCATTACTAAGTATACTGTCTTAACTGGTTTATACCTGATATACAAGCATGATAATGTTGCCATCCTTTGAATACTAATCAATTTATCTAAATCCTGAATAATTCAATCACATGCGTGGTATAAGACTACTTAAAAAAAAAAAAAAGAAACCTCCAACTTTTTTGCTTGAGAAAAATTGCCTACAACTTCTTTTGTATTCTCATAGGAAATAAAAAAGAAATTATTCAGAAAGAATCCCAAATCAGGAGAAATCTTACAGCCAGTAGTATCAAAAGCTTCCAGTACATAAAAAAAAAAATAAATTAAAAATCTCCCTTCACACACTGCAAGTAAGAGAAAAGAACAAGGATCTCTAGATAAGCAAATGCACTCCTTTATTGCAACAGGCAGCTACATCATTTAAAATATTTCATGAACTGCCTTTAGCTTATGAAAGGCATTTTCATTAAATATACTTCATGAAATATGTTTTCAGTATATGAAAATTTGATTGAGGTACTTGCCTCCCACACATCTTTGGAATGTTCTCTGAAGCTTAAAACCCTTTTCTTCTCCAATCCAAATGTATTCTTCAGCAGTCTTTACTGTCTCATTTTACACAAACCTTGCCCTTAGGTTTACACAGTTCTTCCTTCTGATGATCTTCTGATATTCTATGTATTCCTATTTATTATGCTCAGTAAACAGATCTCTGATTTTTCTTGTATGGCAAAACAGTTGGTAAGACAAGTTTTACTAATATCATAGTTTGATTTTAACTTTTCTGCAAGTGCATATCCAAAATTGTCAGCAGTATTCTAGGCAAATTCTAGTCTCTATTTACATAGCAACATTCATGCTGCCTTATTTCAATGGAAATACCCTTTCTGATGCAATTATAGAATGTTTTTCCCTTTTTCTTAGCCCTATAGTTTGTGATTTCACACAAGAAAATTTCAATGATAGCTTGGTCTTTTACTCCTCAGATATTTCCAAAAGATGCACATATTTTCTAGAATATATTTTCAACTCCATGTACTGTTACATTATAAAATATTGATATAGTACATTACACATTACAATTATATTAATGAAGGTTGAAACCCACCCAGTATATTCTGATTGATATTTCTGTCATCTGCCCAACTAGGTTTCCCATCCACAGTTTTTCACAGAGCATTCTCTTTTTGGGGAAATGTCTATTCCCTGCATCTTTCCCTAATCATCATCCTATACTGGAGTGACCAATCCCACTGAGAAGGACCTTGGGGCACAAAAATGCATGTATACTTTCTATACAAAGGGGTGACCAAAAATTTGCGAGCTTTCCAATTTTTACTCTCTTTTAGAAAAAAACCATGTTTTTTAGATCTCCTTAGCACAGTGACAGTTATACCCACTGTTCTCATTCACCCTTGTAAATCCTCATCCTGTCTTAGCAAGCACCACCCTCACAGACTTAGTAGCTACATTAATGCTGACACAATGAGGAATCAGGCCTTCTGGTCATACTTATAAATTTCTACATAAGTAGTACTTCCAAAGGGTTAAGGAGTTTTATGAAAAGGTCCACCACAGGCTTTCTGTACTTTTTATTCTCATTTCCAGTAATTCATGATTTCCAAAAAAAAAAAAAAAAAAAAAGCCTTGAGTAAAAAAGTAAAAAAAATGTTTGGCTTTATCCTGTGTGACCATTTCTTCAGTTGCACCACTGAAACTCCTACCAGTATTGAAGACAACTGTGCTTGCCAGATGAGCTGATCTCAACCAAGAACTAATGACCAGCAAAAAATCTTATCTCCTCTTTGTGTGGCAATCCTTAATGCATAAGGTAGAGATCAAACATGACCTAACTTATGGTTTCTCTTCACGCAGACAAGCTTGATTTATATGAATGCCTGCAAATTTACAAATCACTGTTAAAGTTCTTTTACTAGGAAACAGGTTTGACTTGGTTTTACACTGAATCAAAAGAATTCCAGTAGGGAATCCACCAACAAAGCAGTCTGAACTCACTTGTGCCTCAAATCCTTCTACAGAGAAATGAGCTTTCTGTTCAGATAACTGTGGAGTTTTCAGCTCAAGATATGGAAAATCTCTAATTAAAATAGGCTGGTACTTCATAATAAGCATGACAGGGCTTAAGTATCTGTAGGAATAAATGGTCAGGTCTCCTTAACCTAAAAATGGAAGAATCTCAGACCTATGAGCAAGACCAGAGAGAAAGTTTCAGGACTTGACTATTCCTAAATATGAGTTATTTAAAAATATTTTTTGGGAGTTGGTAAGAAGTTATGTTAAATCCATGTATCCAGCTTTCCAGAATTCTATCCTTAGCAAAGTTACTTTAGCATTCCAGAGTGCTTACAGGTTAAAGGAAGTTGTGAATATATACATGTAACCAATTAGAAGCTCCTGTTTTACAGATAGTGGAGTTTAAAAGGGTTGGATTGTGGAGTACCACATTCCATGAAGTCATTCAGATAAATAGCCAGTGCCTGGGAGAACTTTTTCAGAGTTTTGGAAATAGTGATGGTGATAAGACTATACACAAACTGTATTAGAAACCTGTTAAAAACATTAAATGCTTGCAACACATCTAAATATGGATTGAGGGGCTATTTGTACACCTATTAGAACTGAAGGATGAAAATTCTTATCCCACTAACTACCCTAACCGGGCTTTTCTATCCTGCAGTCATTTGTTCCTAGTAATAATCTCACACAGAGAGAAGGTGCTCATAGCTTTTATGCTGCGAGACAAAAGGACTGAGTTTACGCTACCCAGTCTTTCCTTTCTTTGAAAAAAACTAAAAACCCAGATCATTCCCAAACAGCAATTTTCAAAACAGATTACTAAATGAACATTTGTTATAATTTAGCTAAGGTCTTGCTTCCTCTACTCGTTCCTGAAGTTCTGCCAACTCACATGTCCAGGGAAACAGATGTTTCTCTGATTTACTTTCATCACATGCCCATAGCTTTATTTTAAAAACAAACAACAAAACAAAACAACAAAAAACACACCCTGGAAACATGCCATATTTTCATCAAATGGTTGTTTTGACAATTATTACTCTTAATGGCATTCATAAGAAATGAAACCTATCATTGCATTTGGTATCTGCAACAGGATAGTTCATAAACTAGTCTAACTTGAAGAGTTTGAAGTTCCACAAGATGCAGTACTGCTATGAATACTTTGAAAGTAAATTCCTATAAGCTTTGCAAAGTAATGTAAGACAGAGGTCTCATTTCTTCCAAGACAGTGATGATGAAGAATTCCACCGAGAAAAGTTTGAAATTATAGCATGCGAACACTGGCTATTCAACTACAACATAAGCACATTGACATGACAAATTTCATGGAGGATAACTGTAATTGTTTCAGAAATGTCACAGAAGCTGTAACAATGAAACTCAGAGATGACTACAAAGAATCTGTTCCACTCCCCATAAAGACTTGTTATTTTGCAGAAGAATTTTCTAAATCAAGAGGAATCTGTCTCTTTGTAATAGTGACTACCCAGTAAACACCCATGACTAGCAGTTACAATTGAGATGGCCTTTATCTCAGGATCAGCCTCTGCTTTGAGCTATGACCTGATCAGGCAGTGCTAGAAGGGGAAAGCATACCTCAAACATTCTAACAGATCTAAGAACTGTACATGTACTGACCCCACAAGTGCACAGATGGTTACCATAACAGTGTACACTTTATCTAACACAAACTACTTGTCTGGAGGTAGGACAAGGACAGGTATAGTAAGGAATATGAGATTATGAAGAAGTCCATCTAAACAAGCTCACACTTCAGCTGGAGTAGAAATACAGACATTCAGTGCCCACTTTTACAGAGGTATTTAAGACAGGAATCCTCTACTAAAGGAAGATGACATCTAGGATAAATTTCCATGAAACAGCCACACACAGTTAGTAAAGGATTCCTCCAATCAAAAGTTACACCTGGTGAGGATGACAATAAAGCAGCAGAATTTGGTTATATCTGTCAAAAACAGGATAATCAAACATCTTTGCTCTTATTTATGGTTTCTAAGTGTTACTGCTTCCCCAGTGTTATTTTCTGACTGTATGTGCATATATTGGATTTTGCACATCAGACCAGAATCCTTTGCAAGTTGTTCAGGTAGCCCTGAGCTCCATATGGTCTGATGACCCAATATCTTGCCTTCTTGGATGATTCAGGTCAGGTCCCCATTCTGTCCTGTAATCAAGATCATTATCAAAATCAAAACAAGGTACAGCATCCATTTTGGACCCTACTACTAAATCAGTTCTTTGAGAGCTATTAAGAGGCCCAACTACAGATGCACATCATAAATCACATATGGCAAGTGGCACTATAGATGTGCCTTTTAACACATGCCTGAACATTTTAAGTATTGCAGACAGTGAATAATGGCTGTGAACTAATTTACCACAAACCAAACATCAGAACTGCCAAACTGCAACAGAGGATGTTCAAAAGAAAATTTGATGCAGTTACCCCACAATCCCAGTTGAGGTAACAAGGAAAGAACATAAGCCTTTATGAGCCTCCTTCCAGAACTGAATCAGCAATTCATCAAAATTTAAAGAAACACTGATTTGCAGACTATTTAAACATTCTGTTATTTTTTCAAAATATTTCAACAAAACAAGGTTTAGAAGAAAATGGCCTATTGTGAATTTTAAGTATACTCAGAGGTCCACATAGATGGACATGCTAAAATATACATTTTCATGACTAAAGGCAGAAAGAAGACTTTAGTCTTTTAGGTACAGGGATGGAATTACAGGAGAAAAGTTTACAATTTAAAATCTGAGATTAAATATAGGCTCATGTTGCCTTACATTTATATTAGAATTAGATTACTTCTATTAAAAATGAAGAAATTATGTAAAAAGAAAAGGAAAATATTTATATGAAAGGAACAAGATCATCTCTCTAAAGAGGTGAGTGTTGTGAAAACATAACAAGGAAAGGAAATGCATGATGAGGACAGTAATTCAGCCCTGAAAGATGAACAGATCATGACCTATAATCCATCTCTGAGCCAGGATAGATCCCTGAGATACTCTGCCTGTCAAAAACATCAAGCTAAGGTACAACCAATTAACCACAAACCTTGGACCCTGTTTAAATAGTAAGTCTTTTATGCCCATCCATTCAGAATGTAGAGTTCTAATTGATGCATGAGTATTGTGGGACCTTTCCAGTGTCAAGATAAATGATGTTCACTGTTACTCCTGTAACCACAAATCTGATTGTTTTATGGTTTTTTATCATAGAAAGGAAACAGGTTGGCCACGGATGGTCTAGCTTTTTGTAAATCCATGTTGATTGTTCCCAATTACCTTCTCTTTCAAGCAGCCAGAATGTGTTTCAAAAGGACTTCCTCTGTGGTCTTCCAAGAACCAGAAGTAAAAATGGCAAGCTTTTCCCTGGATTTTGAGGACTGTTTTAAAGATGGGTGTAACATATGCCTTTTTCCAGGCACCTGGAATCTGCCCGAATTTCCTTGACTTCTTGGATCAGTGATCAGCCTGCAAAGACTTTCACAATCATCAGATGTACTCCATCAGGTATCATGGGCTAGGATGGGACAAGTTGTCTCAAAGAATTCTTGACTCAAACCTTATCCACTGTTGGCAGATGCCCTCCTTGAACCCTTTCACTAAAGACAGAGCCTTGATAAAATTTAATGAAGACTGAGGCAAATAAGGCATTGAGCATCTCAGTCGTATCTGTGACTGTGTCATCCACCCCATTCAACAACAAGACATTTCCCTAGGCCAGCCTACTAATGAAGCTCTTGTTGTCCTTAATATCTCTTCCAAGTTTAATTTCCAGCTAACTACTGGCCTTCATGACAATATTCCTTACATGCTCATGCTTCTAAATTCCTCCTTTCTAGTCAGCTTCTAGTTCCATTTCTTGTATATTCTCTTTTTGCATCAGAGCTCTACCATAATTTCTTTTGCTGGCTGAACCACTCCCTTGCTACATATACATTTTTTCCTGTTCCTGCACTTGTATAAGGCTGTATTTAAAAGTCTGACACCTTTTAGAGCTATCTTGACTCACACATTTGCCTCCCATGGGATCCAGTTTGCTAAATAGGCTAAAATTAGCACTCATGGAATCTGTATTCTGCTACTCTCAATCTTCATTCCCTCAGGGCCTTGAACACCACTGTTTCATGGCAAGTACAGCCAAAGGAGCTATTAATCACATACAAAAATAATTCTTGCTTACTGGTAAACAACAGATCCTGCTGAGTGTCACTCTTAGCTGTCTTATCCTGTCATCCCTAGCACTCTTTAGTAATTGTCCTCCCCACCTGCATCCCATCTTGTTGCACTTCCAGAGGTTGTCAGGAAGTTAAAGATTCTCATGAGGAACTAGAGTTTGTGATCCAGATACTTAAAGGTGTTTAGAGAATGCTTCTTCCTTTCCCTCACTCTGAATGAGTGGCCCTTAACACCACCATGACACTCCTCTGTTTCTTCTGGTCCTATCCTGCATGCTATCAACCAGACTATCTTCCATCCCACTGAAGAACTTCAAAAATCTGAACTGCTTCCTCACAGAGAAGGCAACACTTCCTCCTTGCTTTATCTGGCTACCTTTTCCAAGGAAACTGTCTATTGCAGCACTTCCATCATGCAATGCAGGCTGTCCCACCAAATCTTATCCATTCCTTCCAAATCTTATTCCTTCCTTCCAATGACGTCAGAGTTTTGTGATTGCATGTGGAGTCATGCAATGTTCTACTCCTAGTTGCCCAAGACGCATGCATTTGTGTACCTATTTACTTGAGGTGGGTGCTCTTAGCTCTTGTGTTTTTCAGCAAGCAGCCATTTTATTTTGACTTCATCCATCACTACTCTGCTTAAATGTGGGCCGTAGTCTTCCTCACATATCATTCCTAAAGAAGTCTTTTCATGTCTCCTTTCACAGCCAACATTGCAGACACATCCAGCTCCAAAATTATGAAGCCTGCTTATGTGTACACCCCAATGTAAATCTGAAATCCTAATTAAGCTGCTGTCAGTGAAGCTCTTGACATGTGTGATACCCTCAACATCACACATTCATAGCAGGAGACTGATTAAATAGAAGCATAAAGTTCAAGATCATAACCAGGATGTCACTAAATCTTTCAGGTGCATTACATACCTTGAAAGAATTTAAATCTGTAGTCAGATCTCTTGTAACACTAAAAACTATTACAACAGCCCTATTTTTAGAAAGCTGTATCAGTGTTTCTGTATTGAATTCCAAAAATATGTGTTATTCAGATCATCCTAAGAAAACATTATCTATACCGAAAACCCCAGAAAGATAGTAAATCAACCAATTTAAAATGAAAATGCAGTTTGTTAAACTAACAGGAATATATATGTAATTGTTTAAACTACATCTAAACAGAAATATTTTGTTTAAGAACATTCCTAATACATCCAAAGATCCACAAGGCACTTAAATTATTTTAAAAATAAATAACAAGAGTTAGTTATTCAAAAACTCACCTTATAGCATCCATATATTAAAATATAAATGTCTAACTGAAGATAAAAAACTGTGGATTTCTACATTACATCTAAATATTTTCATCTACATTCCAAAGAAAAATCTTTCTCAAAACTTTTGATTTATTTCCCAGGTCTCTCAAAATATTACACAGAAAGTCCTTCAAAATATTCTTAGTCTTCATTTTGCTTTTAATAATTTAAAATTCAATCATTATTGCACAGCGATTATATGCAATTTTACATCCCATTAACCCTGCTTTGTTTTAATTATAAAGATCCTTTGTTAGATTCCTTTAAATGATCCAGTTTATAATTTCAGGTTATCCTAGGGAGCACTTTAATTCAGCTGCACATTCATCAACTGTTTATGTCCTGTTAATTGTTGACAACTGCACAATTGCATTCTCTAGCTATGATTGATGAATCGCATTCACAAGTTCAGCTATTGAGCAGAATAAATATTTATAACAATTTTCAGTTAAAGGATTGTTATCTTTGTCCCCAAAAGGGTAAATTAAAAAAAAAAAAATGGGCTGATTGCAAAGAAGAGCATTCCAGTAATGTACACACACTTATCCGAAAACACCTTTCTGACAAAAGTATAGGGAGGAACATGTGTCCAAGGGCAGTTTGATTAGACACCCCTATGACTGGATTTAAGGAGTGGCTCTTAAACGCTACTTGAAAAGTCACTGTTAGAGGGGATTAGAAGGTCCACTGGTATCTTAAAACCTGACTACTAAAAATATGCAGATAAAGGATTTGTTCAGAACAATTATTTTATCAATAGTGAGTATGGAATATCTCACCTCAATATCCCAGCTGAGAAAATAAAAAAAGGTCCAAATGGCATTGCATATTATTATGCAAGAACATAAACTTACTATAAGTATTTAGTCTGTTGACAGGTAATATTTCTTATACAACATGCAGTACATGACCCACTCAGGTGAGTCCTATTATGGTGTAAAAACTCTTATTTGCACTTCATAGCAAGAAGAATTTCCAATGGAGGGACTTATATTTCCTACTGCTATATAGCACTATAACTTCAGTGTGCACAGGGAATCCAGGAGCATTTACACCAGCCAAATACTAGGCAATAACACACTCTTTTTTTTTTTTTTTTNACACCCCTTTTTTTTTTTTTTTTTTTTTGATACTCATCCTACTATATTTCTATACTCTGGCATTTTCTAAATTTCATTCCAAATAAATGCACGATTTAACCACCAAAGTATCAGCTAGAGAAAAAATAGACAATAAAAGAGTCTTGATACTTCACTTTGGTAATGAGATATCCTTGGTGAAGAAAAAGAAATCACACAAAATGACAACATCTCTTCAACAGGTGTATTGCTTTTTTTTTTTTTTTTTAGCTGCACATAACAAAATGTATAGATTTAAATAGATTTAATGTATTGGCCAATACAAATCAGACACATTGCATAAGTGGTTTTGTTTATCTTGGGTACTCTCCTACCAGAAGAGTGCCAAAGAGTCTCCTTTTGCTTCCCAGCTTGCTGGCTGAAAGTACTGAGAAACAATGCACAGAGTAGAACACATAGAATTAAAATTGTTTGAGGATTGATAAAAAATTGCGTTAGAAATTTCAAAGTCAAGGAAGCTTATATAAACATAACGTCATGTGTGGTTTACAGGACTCAAACTGGACTGGAATTCTAGATAAAATAATCACCAAATGATAGTGTAGAGAAATACCTCTGTAAAATGAATGCTGTGCTCCTAAAACAGATGGAGCAGCAGATGGTTTTACAGATTGGGCTCCCTGGACTGTCTGAGTAAAACAACCTTGCTGCTCTGGAGAATGGTGGTTCAATTCTCAAATAACCCTAAATTTATATACAGGTCAAGGGAATTCTATTTCCTTCTGTTAATAAACAAAATCTTCAAAATTTACACACAAATTAAATATTTACTATATAAAGTATCTATACAATAAATATCTTAATTAACATGGCCTTTTCATAATCTTTTTGGAACAGATGGTGAGGAAGTATTATCACCCAATGGAATAAATGCAAAATGACTACTTGTTCAAAAGCTTTAAAATTCATTACCTTCCTTCATTGATGAGCTCAATAAATGCAAGTCCTGCATTCTTCTGAATAGAATTTTGCCATTCCTAAGAAGATAAAACATAACATGATCAAAACCCAAGGATTTTAAACCATATTTTTGAAGCTGACCCTGGTGACTCCCTAAGAAGATTGAATTTAGGCAGAACTTCTTAATTCCCCTCAATACCCCTCCTCCAAAAGAATGATCTGATCGTTTACAAACTGTAATTCATTCAGACTTTCAAATAAATTTTATGTGGTCAAGTCTTCTGTTTCCCCTTTAAGCAAGCTTTAGTTTCCCTGTCTAGAGAATATGAAAACACATCTTGTTTCTCCAGTTCATGCAGTTGCCCAATGAACATTAGTGCAAGAAAGTACCTTCTTCATGTTGCTTCACTGCTACACCTTGTACATTTTATTATAAAGGACAGGAAATAATCAGTGTAAAATCCATCCTCCCGGAGTTCAATTTTTGCTTCTTTCCAATTATAAGTGAAAACAAAACCAGCCTAGGATAACAAACTAATTTTTAAAATTGCTTTACTGATACCATGGATTTCCAAGATGAAATTTCAAACCAATTTAAACCATCTGATATTAAATTTAATAGGATTTAATTTCATATACCACTAAGTTAAAGAGAAGTTTCACAATGCATCATAAATAGCTTTTGTCATACAACCCACCGCCTCTATCACATCAAGAATTCTGATACTTCAGATGAAAAATGCGTGATCTCTCTCTCTTTTGAAATAATTCCCTAACAATTTTCTTTAAAAGCAATAAACATTTCTTCTGCATCATAATGAAAAACAAAACAAAGTACATTAGCTGGATTATAGTTCACATATTTCCTAGACTAAGACTTTATGTTGTCAATGGGTAGAGGGTTACAGCTACAGAACTACTTAATTTACACTTAACTCTTTTTTTTCCCAAGAATTAAAAATCAGGCAAAAATTCACAATTCTTGTTTCCTAATATGGGGGGAAAAAAAGATGCCTTTGAATAGATAAGGAAATTTTCTCAAAGAGTAGCTGTGAAATCTAGTCACTAATCAGCAAAGTGCTTCTTACTGATTATATGAAAATTCACAATTTGACCAGTTCATGCATCTTAAAAAAACCTCAACAACAACAATAATCTATACTCATGATTGGTTTTATAAAAGGCAAGCTACTAAAATTCTCAAATAATGAACATACTCTTGACCCATGGCTGAGAAGGTAACTCCTGGCTAGGGAAGACAAAGTATCAGCACTCAAGACTCAAGTTTATGAGATAGAAAACCATTGTAACATGTCCTTTCTTCAGTGCTGTTGATTTTGTTATTTTTCAAATCCAATAACTGAATCTAATGATATCACTTTCGGAAGAAATTAAAACATCTGTGTAGAGTAGAAAATCACTCTGAGAAACTAAGAATAAAAGAATTCAATTACCTAAACACAGGCACCCTAAGACATTTTAAAAAAAACAAAAGTTTGGGTTAGAGATGGTGTTCAGAGAAAGTGTAGCATTTTTTTTTATCAGAGTATTTTACTGTACACTATGAAAACCACTATTAGAGTTTTCTTTTGAGATGCTTTTCTGCACCACAGCTGCTATGACTTTGCAGTTAGGAAGGCAGAACTGGTATGACTACAGAGAAGTTGAAAGGAGAGAGAAGGAATAAAGGCTTCTTAAGTCAGGTCGAAGAAAGCATTCTAATTTTAAATTTTTAAAAAGAATCAGAGGGTTTACCTGTGTCTGCAAAAGCCCAAGAGATTCTTGCAAGTATTTTGTCAGATTTTCCTGCTCAGTGCAAATGTCTCAGATTCTGTAGGACATCCAAAATGGCTTTTCAGATTTTATGTGAGATATCTCAAATTGCCTAAAAAGCCACTAAGAAGATATCTATATGGAAGCTAACAAATCTCTTCTTATACCTCCATAGGTGGAAAATCTCATCAATTTATCCAAAGTTTTTATTCATGATAAAAATGTTTGAAACTTGCCCAATTATCTACCCAAAACTAGTGAAAAACACAGTGATGCAGAACCAGGAAGAAACTAGGATTCGTGGTTCATGCATTGTTTCACTACGAAGTAGCTACTACAGTATTTATTAAAGACTCTCAACCCTCCATAAACCCACAAATAAGGGAATAATCATTACTGCCACAGTTTCCTCTCACTTTTGGGCATAATTTAACATAACAGATTCTTGATCCTGAGAGATGACCTATGGATGTGAAGAGGCACCTGGTTTTCTTTTTTCCATTTTGTTTTTAAAAGATGTAAACAATAGATTGAAACTACCATTTTTCAATGTCAGCATTACTGTTGCCTTTGCCATGGCCATTTGTGTCATTGCATGTACTTTAAGAACTGGAATAACATGTGGAGTAATTTTGTTTATATTCTCTTGGATTCCAAAGGAATCTTTCTCAACCCCAAAGTGCAAGAAGCTGAAAAACAAACACCAAATGAATGGATGCAGGGACAGTAACTGGAAGATTTATGCTACAGCCAAGTAGAATCACAGCATAGTCATTTGGTTATTAGCAGCTAAGTGCTTGAATGACTAGACTACATCTCATGTGGTTTTGGTGTAGCTCATATCACGAATCTTCTGAGCATTAGAGCAAGAGCTTGAAGCCTTTTCTGTGCCTCAAAAATGCTGGTGTCAATTACATGCTGAAGTAACAGAAGCCTTTGACAAAATCATGTACGAAACAACTACTTCTATACAAGAACGCATGGATCTTTATTTCCGTGGGGCTCCTGCTTGGTAAGGCAGTGGGGATGACTCAGAACCAGGTGGGGTGTAGAAGACTCAGAGGCTGTCTAACACTGACAGTGTTCAAGAATAATGACATCATTTCTTTGTGCTAAAAATTAATGAAAATTTGGTTTTAAACTTTATTGATATATAAATTTAAAAATTGTCTTCATACATAATGGCTAACCATTATGACTTTAGACATTCAGTTTGATTACTTTCAGTATGGCTTTGCTGTAAATAATTTATTTGATGCAAAATTCTATTAAATTCTATTCATAAAAAATGTACTAAATTATAAGGATAATGGAAATTGCCACCTTCCTGTCCCCCACTTAACTTCCTAATCTATTCTGTCATTGCTTGAAAAGTGTCACTGCAGAAAAAATGCAGCAGTACCATCTCTTGAAAGAAGGTTCAGACTGAAACCTGTTATGAAACTCTTCATGCAGAGGACAGGAGACGAATAACACAGTACAGATATTACTTGAAATTCAGTTGGTTTTCTTATAAAGCATGGTATACATTCATTTACTCTCTGATAGCATCACAATTTTTACTTTTGAGTGCATTTTCCAAGTCCTATTTCTTTAAAATTCTCCAGTCTCCAGTATACATACAAAAAAGGAAAGAAAGTAAAAAGAAAAAAACAATCCAGGCATCTTAAATTGATAATAGAAAATTTTCACTGGAAAAAAGTAGTGGGGGCGTGAAAAAGAAACAACTTGACTTGGAATGTCAAGAAATTATTTCAATTTATATTATATCTCTTTCCAAATAATCTTTGCTTACAATTTGAACTACAGGTACTACAGTGTCAGTCAACTGTATCTTTATTCGACTTCTCTGTTCTCCATTTCTTAAATTGATCTGAGGTTAATTTTTTTCTTGTACTGAACATTTAGTGAATTTTCTAGTCTAAGATGTTGATAACTCAGTCGACACCCCAACTCTTTGATCACTGCATTGTAATTAAAACTTATTGAGACAGATGAAATTCTATTATATCAACTTTCTTTCTAGACCCTTGAATATATTTGGTGGAAAATCTTGTATGGAGCTGAACAGGTGCTAGCTTTCATCTGGAGAAGGAAATGGAAACTATAAAAATGTGTTTGCAATTCACAACATGCATGCAATTTAGCTCAGGTTTGAACTCCATGTTGTGGAGTTACCTCCTAAAATCACCAATAACTTCTTATCCAAAAATCACCAATAAATTGCTTTACTTCATTTAGGAGGAAATAATCAAAAGAAATGTTAAACGATGTACGAAATGTTTTGTGGTTTTTTTATGGCAGAAAACCATATCTATTAAAAGCAGGTAAAAGCAGGTAAAAACAGGAAAACTGATTTCAAGACACAGTTTCATAAGTTTTTGAGAGGATTATATTGTTTTTAAGATCATAGAACTGTCCCTACCAGTCCTCGAATTTACCTAAAGATATTGGAGTCTGAAAACCTTGCATTATTGTTTGGAATGAGAATCAGATCAAAGAATTCCAGTAACATTGCCTCTATACTTCTCTCACACTCATTAACTGCTGATAGAGGATAACTAAAATGTACTTTTGGTCTACTATTTCACTAAAAATTTGGGATCAATTTTAGGTTTTTGTAGTTGGTCATCCATTTTAAAAGTGGCTATTTCCCACAATAAGGCAGTTGCAGAATGACTGACGACACCCTCCTGGAAGGAAAATCTGAAAGTATTGGAATACTCCTGGCCTCTGGCCAAATCCCAGAAAGGAAAAGAATGTGAAACTTTCATAACGCTATTTATGTGAATATGAATCTAATAAAATAAATGTAATAGAAAGTTTTTGATTACAGTTTCACAGGACTACAGCCTCATTTTCCCTCTATTTTCTTGACTTGAAATAATACACTAATTTTTTGCTTTCTTGGAAACACATAGACCCATTGCCCTTCTGATCACCTGTGGTAATTGCCCAATTTATCTTGAAAATGAAGTCAAACATTCCCAGAGGAACATTTCATTGATATCTTGGAAGAAAAAAAGAAAAAAAAATCTACAATTGCAAAAACATAATATTCAAACAACACCAGGGAAATGGCCAAATTTATTTAGAAAATTAACCTTCATCATCTTGTAGAAATTCTGCATATCTTCTAACACAGACAGGAGATATGTGCTACAAGATAAACATATCTCCACAACTTCTATAGCTTACTTCCTGACCAGAAAAATATTTTTAAATTAAGAGATGCCAAAATTATGATTAACAACATGCATGCTATGTATGGCAATTAATCCTAAACACCAGTCCACTTTTTACTCAATCACTCTCTGATGTTAGAGATAGATAACTAATTTGAAGTCTTCCCAAAATCAATCAATCAATCTTTGGATGTACAGAAAAGTACTCCTCATGTTGTCTCCATTATAGTGAATCCCATTATAGTGAACCCCCTGAAAACTACGGTATATTTATTAATAACGATGGGCTCCATCATTAATATCCTTTCTCAGCCCTTTAAGAAATACCAACTCACTGACTTTCTAGGTATTTCCTCCTGATCTAAGATCCTTCTCAATTGCATAAGCAGCTTTATAGAGAAATCAGGGGAAGACACCTTGCCACATGAAATATGGAGAAGCTGATTCTTACAGTTTTCTGATTCTGCCTGTTTTGCCATGAATCCTGAAGTTGTCCAAATCAGCATCTCACTGGTGTGTATTCTTTAATATTTTTTACAGAAGTACTCTGACAAGGACAGGCAAGAGAAAGGACCAGAAGTTCCTTTACAACTCTGGTAGAAGATAAAAAAGAAAACATCCTGCAAACTAAAAAGCAAAACACAGAATTAATTTTCCGAATGTATGGGAATCTGTAAGGACACCTCACAGAATGATGATGAAAGTAAAATCGCTCAACAAGTAGGAAAGAATATACTAATGGTTTACTAATGGTTTCCATTTGAAAGCCAGATTATCAGAAGCAGATGACCAAGAGATGAAGACAGATTGGGCTGGAAGACATTCCACACATGAACAATGCAAGAAAATTCTGATACCTCTTTAGCATGTATACTAA
>VWZS01008558.1:1123278-1175867 GCA_013397075.1 Rhabdornis inornatus
AAAAAAAAAAAAAGTAATGAAAAACTATTACCTTTTGGAAAATAGTTTTCCAGATAATTTACCAGAATTCCTTATATTCCTACCTCCTAGGTGAGAAATGCTGAGGGGGAAATCTGAAAAAAAAAACCCACAAAAACCCGTCTCCTCCAGAAACCACTTAATTTTAGAGCAAAAAGAAAAAAAACCCAAACATAAAAAGGGAAATTTTTTTTGCTTCTCCCATAGCTTGTACTTGAGTACATTTTAGAAATTACACTGTGTGTATAACAACCTATTTGTGTATAGGCCATGTGGTGGATTAGGAAGAGCCCAAAATCAACATTAGAACCTAAGTATGTGTTTAAGCTGTACCATATTTGATCCTGCAAAGGACACAGTAGAAATATTGCTTCCCCTTGATGGACCTTTATGTAGCCCAAACAGGATGAGAATATTATAGAAAGTACTTGCTTCACCTGCAGAGATTTTGGTTATTGATCTTAAATTTGAGCCTGTGGTAAAATGTGAAGATACAAAGCCTCAATTTGGAGCGACACTGCTGACAATTTCATACACATTTCTAGTGCCTTGTCCAGCATATGTAAATCTGTGTGGTTTTTCTGTTCATTTTAACTTCTTGCTCTTGCTCTAACTTCTCCCATCAAATGCCAAAATTCCTTTCTTGTATCTTGACTGTCACAGAGGCAGCCTGAATTTCCTAGAGCCCCAGCCATAGATCTGCTTCCTGGTATCAGCTATTGGTTTCATGGCTACCTTAGAAGCATAATCAGTTAAAAATAACTTTTTTTACTCAGAGTTAATTTTTGGTTTGATGTGACTGTTTCCACCGTTACATACACCTGATGAAAGGGATCAGCAGCAATATGGAGCTAGGCATGCAGAAGATACGATACATCTGCAAGTGTGATCTTGGCCAGGGAGAAGCCTAAACTGACCACTAAAACTGTAGCCTAAGAATGATTCCATTAGATGCAGAGATATGAATTTACATCTTGCTTCCATGAAAACACAAGTTGTGTTTTCTCTTTTCTCCTCTGTGCTCCCAATTTTTCAATCCTGAATCCTTTTCTCTGACTAGTTCTGGTGGCTTTTGAACGAGGCTCTTCACTTAACCCACTAAACCAGGGAACAAATGTCTGAGTAGTTTTCACACATGTTTGTGAGTTAGTCTTGTAAATATCAGCACTGGTATGAAAGTGAGGTTAGCAGAGAAGCTGCAGGATGGAAGTAGTGTAGCAGATACAGAACTTTGTTAGGATAAATGTTTCAAGGATATGTTGGAAAAAGGATTATTGAAACAATGAGTTTCTGTGTGTTGGCACGTGTTTCTATGCACCATTCCCCCCTATAAAACCAAATTTTAATTCAGACTTTTGCAGTGGTATTATATTAATGTTGTCTCCTATTTCCACTAGTACAAAGAGCCAGTGGATAATGCAACAGAAGAAATGGGAAAATGCAAGCAAAAGTACAACACCCAAGTTGTTAGTAATGATAAGAAAAAGGGAGATTAAAAAATTATATCCTCATAGGATTTTGCATAACTGACCCTAACGTCATCATTGAAGTTATATCACACTTAATTTCCTAGTAGATTAAGTTGCAGGTTTTTTTTTTCCTTAGATTTAAGGGAAGCAATTATTTTAAACCTATCTTCAGCCTTTCCTATTGCAGTTGGTGTCAAAAAGACAAACAGCAAACACTTCTGTAACTGTTTTGCTACCACAGTTACTCTGAAATGGCTATCACTTATTTAAAAAAAAATATAGGCTAGGAGAACTCTAGAAATACCCCTGGAGGGAGAACAAAAAGTATAATTAGAGTTGAATCTAATTTTGGCAACAAGAGTAAACAGACAAGAAATATTACAAAAAAGGAAAATCTATAATGAAAAGTAAAAGGTTTCTGCACAGCAGAGCTGGACAATTCCTCCTTAAACTCTTATAGAAAGCCTTGAATACAGTATGTTTAATATCAAGAATTGTGCACTGTGCTTCTACTATATGAATTGTTCATTTCAGGGCGGCTTCTAGTCAGCTGCAGGGACCAAAAAAAACTTTTTAAATTTTTTTTTATTTAAATATTTTATTTTCTTGGTTTCTGTGTTGAGCAATTGCCAGTTTCTGAAGACCTATCTCATACTTTGAGGTAGAATGTACATTTAGGTGTGCTGGTGTCTACTGAAATCCCTGCAGTGCCTGGTTGATGGGTCTTTCTCAATTCTCAGAGATAAAATTACCACCAAATTTCCTCTCAGAGGATTCCTTTTGAATTTACACCAGCCAGGCACATCTTTGGGGTATTTTTTTGTTTGTTCATTTGTTTTTATACCTCTCCTTGGAGTGGGATTAATTTCTTGATATTGTTCCAAATTTTTTCTGCCACTTACGACAATGAGGCATTTATCCTTATAATAGTTGTATTTCTAAACAGACTGTGTAACAAGATGTCTTAAATAATAAGACAGTATTTTCTTTTTAAGAAAATAAATTTCCCTTGTTAGTAGATAAGATACAGAAAAATACAAGTGGCATGAGAGAAAACTCCTTTGGGACACAACTAGTCAATTTCTTCAGAAGCTGTCTCCCCAAAGAGAAGAACCCGCAAAAGGTCTGGAAGTAATTAGAAACTATTGCAGCATTTTGGTTAGGGGGAAAAAAAAAAGAAAATGAAAAAAATGTAATTGAAATCTAAATCTGATGTAAGAAGGAACTACACTGCAAAAATTGATGCATTTTTCTTAAACTGCATGGCTTATTGAAGAAATCTGCCACTCCAACAGCAACACAGCTGTGACATGCTCAACTAGGCTGAGGGAACAAAGACTAGCTAATCAAGCACAGATCTTGTCAAACATAACACATCTTCATCCATTTTATGTTAGAATAGACCAAATCCAAATAAAAATGCCTATTTTAGGAAAAGTGAAAATCACTATATGTTTATTATCAATTATCTAGAAATTTTTTTTAAGTACTTGGATGTTTGATTATGGTTCATATAAGAAATACAGAAAAGAAAGCCTTCAAATAAACCAAAATTGTAATCTAGTGCAGTAGGTGTTACTAGGAAAAAAAATATAATGCAAGTTACAGTACAAGAAAGATTCTGAAAAGACAGACTAGTGCTTTTCATTCTTCCCCAAACCTACAAATGATGTACCATTCATACAGGAGTTCCTTTAAAACTTAAAACGTATTTTTCACAGAAACTCCAAATTCCTTTGGGGGAAAGGCTTGATTGCATATCCCTCAGAGCCTAAAAGGCTGCCCATATGAACTGAATTATCCATGACATGTACCTTCAGACATTTGTAATGTGATATTTCATGTAAATTTAGACCATACCTTGCATGTGAGCCGCTGGCAATGTTGATTTTATTCAGGAGCTCAGATAAGAAAAAAAATTCTGACATCCTTGCTAATCTGTAGTCGTTAACATGGAATTTCCAACATAAAAAGCATAAAAGCATCTAATTTGCTGTAGCAAATGAAAGGAAAACAAACTTTGCATTTCCCTTTCCTTTTCAATGTCTAGTGTTACTCTGTTCTGTGCAAACAAAACTGTACTTTTCAAAGGGTTTTATTATTATCATCTATCTTTTGAGTGACACATTTCAAACGTCCCCACATAATCTGTAAAATGCCTTTCAATTTGAATATGAAGGATTTACCCATGTTAGGAAGAAAAGCCCTATTTACACTGTGATTATTAAAAACCCACAAACTACATACTTTATGCAGTCTTTCCAGTTCATATTGCTTAATTTGTCATAAGGAAAAACTCAGGTAGCACTGTCTTTTCTTTATTGTATAGAGATGACTTATCCTCATTTGCTGTGGACGACATCTACAATCCTAATTCCAAATTCTGCTAGCATTAGGCTGGATTATGATATTTGGCTGTCATTTTCTTTTAGCTATTTTACGTATTACTATTTTCATAGCATTTATCTCATGCTTTCTTTTGACAGATAGTTTTAAAGTGTAAATAGCAAAAAAAGGAAAAAAAATCTTCCCTGTAGATGAACAGAAGCACAGACTGGTTTGTTTACACCTAAAGGATTGACCACTATGTTCTGTGGAGATGCTGCTGTTCAGAAGAATATTCCAGCGGACAGGAAGGTGAGGGGAGGAGACTGCAATTTGCACCCTTACAGCCCCCTGTTGACCAGTTCCTGTAGAAACAATTACCATGACTCCCCCAACAAACACTACAGCATTAGCTCCTGAAATACTTCCTAATAAATGAATATCTGGAGACAAAATCCTCCGTATTTAGAAGACAAGGAAACAACTCTGACGTATCAAGTGAGGTACAAAAACTAAAAGCTTGCAATTTCCCCAAGTAGTTAGGTAGATGGAAAAGAGTTCTTCTAAGCAAACACTGAAGAAAATAAATAAATGTTTGAAGCTTCAAAATGATTAGGCTCTTCCCATTATTCCAGGTGTAAAGTGGATCTTATTTTTAAAATAATTTGAAATAAAACCCAACATGTATAGCAGTCATAAAAATAACGAATTGATTTTTGCTGCATTTGTTACATAGCTTTACTGAGATGTCTAAAGAAAGAGCATTGCAGAAAGAGCTTAAATTTCTCTCTCTTCCTTTCAATCAATATTTGAGGCAAAGTTTCATCTCTAGGGCCCTTAATGGCAGGAATTCCTGGAGCCAGCAAATGAGTAATGTTAAACCTATGATTAGATGATGAGGCCATCAAAGACACTAGACCCTAATGCTACATTCCACTTTATTCCTGAGAACTGCAGTACAACCAAAGGCTAGGGAAGAAAGGACTGCAAGTTATTCCTTCCCTCGAAAAAATGTTTCAAGAGCTGCTAAAAAGAAAAGAAAAAAGTTGTATGACACGAACATTGAGCTCAAAAGCCTTAATGGATCTTTGGAATTTTCTTGGAACCCAGGACTTCACCATTAGGTAACAAATTTTTCAAGTGCCCTGCTAGAGAAGGTTTGAAGTTGAAATCCCACTGAGGATTCCTGCCAGAGATGTATTTTTCTTTTACTTTTCCCTGACTGATATCCCTCTAAAAGAGGAAGACAAAAAAAAGGAAGAGGAAAAAAAAATAAAAAGGAAAACAAGATTTAATGATTTCCTTATGACACAAGCTTGAAGAAATGCAACCTACAGACAAGCAAGGTAAGTTGAAACACTCTCCCCCAAAACCAGTTGTAAATGTTTATTATTTTCAGTTAGATTTCTCAAAAGTAGATCTCCATTTCAATTATCCCTAGAAATACCTTTGTTTACAGTATATTTTTGGTGTATGCAGTCAATGTGCAATAGTGAATGCTTAAGAAAAGCTACAAAGTAGTAATTTTCTTTGATAATTATATAATTAGTTAATCTGGGCATTTTATATACAAACTTGTCTTAAGTTGAACTGGTATTATAGTTCTGTGGGGAACTTGGTTAATGAAATGCTGTTGTAAGTTTTTACAGAAATATAAAAAAAACATGTAAAGTTATTTGCATCTGTTGGGAAGTCATATTTTTCTTACATTCTACAAAGTGAACAAAG
Source organism: Rhabdornis inornatus (assembly GCA_013397075.1). Taxonomy (NCBI): domain Eukaryota; kingdom Metazoa; phylum Chordata; class Aves; order Passeriformes; family Rhabdornithidae; genus Rhabdornis; species Rhabdornis inornatus. The sequence continues at coordinate 1,128,819 of VWZS01008558.1, forward strand.
TTCTAAAATGTTTGCTGATAACTTCTTGCTGACAGTTCAAAGTAAAAGGGTATATACACAATATTAGCCAATTACAGTTCTATCAAAACAAATACTATGAAAATTGATACCTAAATAATCCAAACAGTATGAGAAACTAGTTTAGCTTTCAATATTTTATTTTTGAAAGCATTTCAAAACATTAATTAATTTGGATTTCTGCGAAACCCATTACTGCTGTGTTAAAACCCCAAGAATTAACCACAGAATTCTTATATAGAAATGTTCTGCTTCTGCCAGTTCTTGAGGACTACCTAATCCATGCTTCTTGGCTTTTTATATACTGACAGCTACGCAAAATATTCAATGTTATGTCATGTATATCAAAAGTAATAAAGTTAGCACAAAGTTTTAAAAAATCACTAATTCAACGACAGATTTCAACATAAAATTATGACCACAGTATCCTACTTACATATTCTAAATAAGAACAGGCTTGAATGAGAACTCATACAAAGAGAAAATGCATAATGTACATCCATAGACTTTTAGAACATAAATGCAAATATACCTTGTATACCCTGTGAATATAGAAAAACTATAGACTATATATCTAAAAAAAAAAAAAAAAATTGAAATTTTTATATTACCAGAAGAAACTAATTTGTATTTTTTTTATAATGAAATGGAAGAATGAACCAAACTGCCAGATACAATTCTTTGGCTGGCAGTGATTACACAAGCAAATTAATACAATCAAAACCAGAGATGTCTTACCTGTGAACAAAGCAGCATAACCAGTTCAACCACTGAAGTACTTGACTTCATACAAACAAGACCTGCAATAAACAGTCAAAAATTAGTTAAAAGGTGGTGGTATTTTGATATTATAGCTCCATGGTTCCAGAGATCCATCAAATATATAAAATGTATATTTTTTATAACTCAAACAGACTAAAACAAGTTTCAAGCACAATTAACTGAGAATTTCAGATTCAAGAATATTTAAATGTTCATAAGAATCACCTGGAATAATCTAGACCAGTTCAGGACAGAATGTCTTCTAATTATTCTTGGCATTTAGCTTACTCATTTAAATGAATAAATAAATAAATAAATGTATAAATATTTGTATAATCCAAAGCAATTTAATGTATGATGCAATTTAATGTATGATAAACATAAGTTAACAGCTTTTGAATATTAGATAATGTAAATTCTTAAGAATAAAGTGATCAGTTAATAACAGGTAAAGAATAAAGCCTCTGCTTAGACATTATTTTAATTTTAATCTGGTAATTGATGATGATGCAATTGAAAGCTTGAGTATTAATGAAAGAGGTACTCATGTGAAATCCTATTTTTATAAAAACCAAACGCCATAATTTCTAGGGCATGTTTCTTAAAACAAACCTTGAATTATGTAGTCTGTTACTCATTGTTGTGTACTTAATTTAAATAATAAATACCTAATAACATTGTCACTATTGCAAATACTTGTTTGCAGCTTTGGGAATGTAAATTTACTTTCTGAGAGGAGAATGCCTTGTCTAAGTGTTTTAAAGATGCATTGTAAGGACACTTGCAGGAAATTTCATTTCTGCTATTGACTTTACATGTGCTAGTTTCTATTATCTAAAACCATATAGACGTTGATATGATGCTTTAGGGCATGGAGACACTTTGGCTGTGTTATAAAAAGGATAAATTTACAAACAAATTTACAAGTAAGGACTAAATAGGTGGCTGGAAAGCAAACTGATGTGCTTAAAGAAGGTTTCTACAAACAGTGATTAGAGACAAAAGCACTCCTACATGGTAGCTTGTATATTTATTTCGGGTAGTGGATAAATACCCTTTTGTGCCCATTTTGCTAACAACCCCATCCTTATTGTACAGTAACACAGAACAAGCTGTAAGAAGCCACTAGGCTTCCGTTCTATCAGATATAGGGGCAGACAGTTAATGAAATAAGAGGCAGATGTGCAAAGCTCATTTAGGGAGACAATTGCTGTAATTGATCAGCTATTCTCATGCTCAAGTGCTAGAGGATCAGAAAGATTAATGAGATACTTATCACCTGCAGGCTACCTCCACTGTTTGGAAGCTGACAAAGGAAATCCAAACAGAAGACTGAACTCTACAGTTAAGCCAATGCAGGTAGGACAGACACATCAAGTATTTCATCATAGAATGTTGTTTGGTTTATTATGAATTCACCTCTTATTCTATAAAACTAAAAAAAAAAACCCACAAAAACAAACAAACAAACAAAAAGAACCCACAAAAACCAACAAAACCCCAAATAACCCTCTTTCTGTCACATACTCATCATCTTTCAAAATCAGACCTCAGGTGTACTAAAACACGACTAAGGCAAAATAATGCCCTTGGAAACCTATCCCCATGCTACAGTCTTCTAAATTTCTATGTTCTTACTTCTGATTTTACATCAACAGAAAAATTTGTCCAGAATAAGCACTATACAAAGTTATGAAAAAGAAACCAACTAAATTACATAAAAATTATTACGAATCAGCAGTAATGTCTTTGTATCTTCACCAGGTTTTCAAAAAGAAAACTTGATATAAAATATATGCTTTGAAGAGAAACGCATAATGAATATTTTCTGGCTTAATTAATTAAATTAGGAGTTCTTAACTTTCAAAGACAGTTGGGTATTCTTATGCTACCTGTGCAGCTTCAAAAAATTTGAAAAAATTTTGGAGTGTGGATCGAAAAAAACATGCCTAAAATGGCACAAAGCTAGAATAAATACTCATTATTATCATCCAGATAACAATGATGATCTAGTCCTAATAACACAAACCTGCAGACATGACAAAACAGGACCCTGTTTGAAGTAGTCATAATTGCATGAACCCAGATTATCTATTTGCAATATGAATTTTTTATACACTCTACCAAACTTTTTAATAACTTGATAATGATATGGCTCTAAATGGTCATCTGACCTCAGACTGATGTCTTTTCACTATTCCTCTGGACACTACTTCATAATTTTTATATATATCACATCTAATCAGCTGCAAGCTTGAAGCAGTCCAGCACTGGAAAGGAGAATCAAACTGATTTTGGTGAAAATCAGAAAAAGAATGAGAAGGATACAGAACTGACATCTGGTTAGCATATCAGCAGGCCCATTAGTTATAACCAGCTCTTTAATTGCCTGCTGATGAAACAACCCATTGGTAACAGCCATTAACACCTCTCATAACCACTAGTATTAAAAGAGGCTGGTTTCCATGTCCAAAAGAAACAAATAATTATCTTAGTGACTGTAGCACTTTTCTCATACAAAAATACTGAGAGAGATAGGAAAGCCTCATTAAAGAAGGTCACTGTGTCAATGATGTTTGTCTCAGTCTACTGCAAAAATTAAGTGTGCAGCTCTCTACTTATAAATAAGCAGAATTGGGAGTGGCCCAGGAAATGGGGAATCCTGTGCACCTTGATGGTCAGTAAGAAGGAACTAGAAATAGAAATACTTCCGGTTCACCTTTAAGTGCTTGTATCATACATTCCTTGAAGCAAAACAGAATGCAGAAATGTGAAACATTTATAGCAGAGCCACCATTTCGCTTTATAAATTTCTTACTTATCAGCCCCCTAATCCTACTTCAGGGACTCCTTTCACTCAAACCATGAGGGAAAGTGTGTGCCCTCCATTATATGCTCCATTTCCTCCATCCTAGCTGCCAAGGGCTCTGTTGTGCTTCTTCCCATTTTCACTTCTACCTGATTGAGCAGTTAAGATTTGAAATAAATAAAGATTTTTTTTTCCTGTTACACAAAATACAATCAATCATCAAAATCTACTGTCAGAGTTGTTGTGCAGTCAATAGTTGAGAATGATAAAAACAGATCAGACCTAATGGAGGATCCATTTCTGCCTATTAGGAAAAACTGCCAGAATGCAATCTCTGGTTGCATATGAAGATCTCACATCATCAAAAGCTGCAGGAGCAAGTTTAGGGAGAACACAGTCCCTGTCCTATTTAACTTTTCCTTCATAGACCAGAAAAAAAAGATAATTTTATTACTCTCTCAGTTTCTAAATTTGCACCCTTCTCTCTTCTAGGAGTCCGAATTGTGTGAATTGAGTAATTTCTTTTGGCATAGAACAGGAACAAAAAAAATTTCTCTCAGTGCACAGTCTATATCCTGACAGACAAAAATTAAAAGAGGTGTAGAAAAGTTCTCCTCTCATTTTTCAGACAGTGCAGAAGGCATAAACTAGTTGAGGTCTCTTCATAAAATTAAAAATAGAATTTGTAGTATGAATCAGAATAAATACCAATTTTCCAATTGATTTTCTAAGTTCCAAATGTGCTAACAACTGTATTTTTTCTTCCTCTTTACCATTCTGCAGAGTTTTTAGTGTGTGCAAAATTTTTTTAGTTACAATGAGGAAAAAAAGATATAACAAGCTTGGAAAAATAATGGCTTCTCTGATTGAAGAGAGCACACAAACCTATTTTCGGTTCTCTTCCCCCTCCTTAACTCTAATGAGAAAAAGTATTTGCCACTCAAACTAAAACTGTTGCCTGCATTCTTCAGCTGCAGATAAGTTCCTCCTATACCATCTGTATCAAATGCCATTAAGGAAGCTAATGTAATTACTAAAATACAAGTGGATATTTCCTGCATACAGCAGGGTTAAAAAGGTCACTGTTGAACTGAATGGAGTATGCACTTTTTACATTTGCTGTTCTTAGTACTTTTCTTCATGGTCTGTTCTCAGTCGTCCATTAAATATAGCCATCAAAATTCAGCAATTTGATGGCAACAATGACCGCATATATGGATGCAAAAACTGGGAGCATCAAGTGCATGACCTTGGCTAATCTGGAATAAATGATGTATGCCAGGCAATTATCTTGAAATGCTCTGGTTTACTTGACTTCATTTTCAGTGTTCTTCCGTTGGCCCAAAGATATGCTAATTATTTCTTTTCACTATGACTTATTAATGTCTAAAAAAAGATTAATTTCAACTATACTGTTTTAGTCATGCCTGTGGCATTAATGAAGTCATGGGTTCAAAATTTCCAAGTCACCATGCTGAACTAGTCAGTGTGAATTTCCATTTTGAAGAAATATAATGTAGGCTGATAAAATCAATTTTTTGAAAAAAATCCTTATGAAATAAGATCATGGTTTTGAACTTCTTTTTATTATTATTAATACAATGTGTGTATGACTCTAACTGAATACCACCACAATTTCATCTGGTATTTATCAAGGTTTGCCTGCATTTTCTTTCAATGATTTTACTTTGTGTCAACTTAAACCCTTATTGGAACTGGAATCAATTGTAATACTAGCAAAAACAAAACTAAATGTTTTTATAGCTCATGTTCAGCTTAGAAAAAAAAGATGCAATTAACAAAACCTCAGAGCCTGAAGAAATCTTTAATGCAAATATAGCTTCTGCTTATCTGAAAAATCTCAGGTATTGCTAGGTAAAATGTTTAAGAAAGTTTAATCCATTTAGTTTAGTTCACAGAGAAAAATTGGTCTTTATTACTCTAGAGCATGTCATCAAAACGATAGGGGCTTTGTATAGCACAAGATGCTTATGAAAAAATACACACATGCTATTAAATCCATTATTTTAGTAACATGTGAAAAGTGTGTAAATTGTACCTAGAAATGAGCAAAAAAGACCTAAAACTAGACAGAAAAGAAAATCAGAAAACACTGTAATTCTTCTTTGTACCTTTTTTTTCCCTAAGGTAAGCTTTTTTCTATTTCCTAGTGATATAGTCTTCCACGTACCTTAAACAAAACTTTATTGTTTCAAATTATTCATAATAATTATGGGTAATTCATACTGTAATATCTCTTCCCATAATCCTCAGTGATTTCTGTGCCATGAGACAGAGTAGGAATTTTCTACCGGTAATTACCAGTCACAAATTGGGTTTTCATCTTTGACAGACTATTCCCTTATACTTTGTTCAGCATTTGTTAGGAATGGCACAACAAAGTTTCAAGGACATTTCTCACCGGGCACAGAAACTAAAGCATGTTTTTGCTGTGAAACTACTAGGAAAAAAGTGATGGTGATATTTTGGTTGGAAATGTGAGTTTTCCTTAAAATTTATTTGTTCTTTCTAACCCTCTTTCTTCTGCCAGCAAAATCTGGCACACGATTTCTTGAAATATATTTCTAAGTCCAATTCATAATCAAAAAAATAACCTGAGGACTCCTTTTTTGACTAAAAAAAGTTGTTTGGATAATTTAAGTCTACATTATTCCCTCTCTTCCATAGGCTGTCACTCAGAGAAAATTAGATTGAAATTAACGTTTTTCATGAATTATCAGGTTGCTAGGGAGCTCCCTACAGATCTGAAAGGAAACAGTATGGAGAGAAAATAGAAGATGGGTGAAAAATTTGAAAGTAAATGCTAAGTATGCAAAACTTAAAATGAAACAACAGATGTTCTTATTCCAAACCAAGAAATTATTGGGGGTCTGGGGGGAGGGAGGGGGAGATATGTATTAAACAGAATGCAAAGTTTTGCAAGATTACACTCAACATTGGTTTCAGAACCATACGTATGTCACATATTTTGTAGGCATTTAAATTACATTAATGGTCTTAATTTACAAAAAGCAAAGGCTGGGAAATATTCAGGATTTGCAGAAAGTCTGCAGATGGAAATCACAGCCATGTTGCAAAATAATTATAACTTTGCTTTTACTAGATGAAAGAAAACACTCTTCCAAAGAACGTTAACTCACTAAAATAACAAAGTCGGGGTTGTAGATTTAACAATCCCTTCAGCAGCCTTGACTGACATTATCACCAACTCTAGGGACCATGAAGGACGGCTGTATTAGTACTCCAGACCACTCTTTGTATGGGCAAATCTCCTTTACAGAACAGAAGGGTGACACAGAAAAATACAGTGAGTGTGAATTCGACTCAATGTTTTTTAGTTGATCAAAACGGTTACAATTCTTCAAGGATTTTTTTGGTTATGGTGAAAAACACTGCACAATACAAGCAATATTCTTTTTCTCTGGTACCTGGAAATCTAGGAAAGGTATTGTCCAGGTTATCAAATGGAATACCGTTAAAATCTTATCATAAATCTTTAGAACAGACATCTTAGAATAAACACCATGAATAAACAATGGTAGGTCAACAAAACCCCCCAGGTTTTAATCCAAACCCAACTCACATGGGTCAGCCCTTTTAGTCAGATTTGTAAAATAAAACAGGTCTTAATAGTGGGACAATATTTAAAAGAGGAAGAATGGTATGTAACAGTCTCTCAAATTATTTTGTTTAAGTGAGAAAACCTAAACTTCTCTACCACTGCAGTTACTAAAAAGGAATCTAAATACAGACTGGAAAACATCCAGATGGAATCACAGTATGGCAAAAACCCCTGAGAGTGTACCCGCAGAGAGGGGATTTATTACAATGCATACATGATGTAGTTTTTAAAATTACAGACTTTCATACAGTAATCCCATGAGCTGTAATGATATTGACAAAACTGATGTTAGTGCCACACTACTCTGAAGAGTCCAGCCTTATCCTAACCTGTGGATTTTCTGACAATTTTCCTTTTGTGTAATGGGATGCACAAATTCTCATTCATCAAATGAAAAGGAGACCACTTCATCTATAAAATAAAATCCACTACCATTTTTCGGTTTAATATACCACAGAAGATTTTCAAAACTGATTCAGTTTTTCATTTAATGCCTGTGGTAATTTTTTATGTGGCCAGCGCGCCACTGGGATTTACTCAATATATGCATTTGTGTTTCACTGTCATTCTCTTAAAACAGTATTTCTTTGGACAGAACTCTTTCCAAATATCTTCCAAATCTTTCTAAATATTGTGGCATAGTAAAATAATTTGCTTATCCAACTTCTATAACAGAATGGATCTAAAATTTACATCAATCTATCATGTATCGATTGAGAAATTGTTCTAATCAGTATTAACAACACAAAAACAATAACACAAAAATATTCTTTTTTATATAAAAGAATTCAACACAAACATTAATTATAAGAAAACAATTCCCTGTTAAATTTAAATGAAGCAGATTTTTTTTTTAATGGTATGACACATATTTACTGGAATTTGTTTGTAAATTAAATGTATTTCCTCATCTTCTAAAGTCCTCTTCCAGACTACAGGGAAAAGCACCCAAGTCAATGATCACACTTCACTGCAGTTGATCAAACTAAAATATTTCTAATCTTGAAAAGGTCTGTAAAATGGAATTACTGCTTTTCTGTCAAAATGTATTTCATTTTCAGGTAGGCTTGAGTAAGTTATAAACTTTTTTTTTTCAGCAGAAGCCTGGAAAACACCTACAATTACAGATTCTAGAAAATACCAAACTCTTATTTATATAGAAAGAATCTCAATTAAAAGAATTCCAGTTGTTTCTTCCAAAATCAAACAGTCCACTGTGAGAATTCAAATAATATCCCAAAAGTCTTCTGATTTCCCTCTTTATACTAAGATATTATTCAAGTAAGTGGCTCAGAACTGTCAATAAATTTCCACCACAGCTGCTGCCAGGGACATTTTGTTTCAATGGAAGAAAAAAAAATATTAATTGATAAAGACATTTAAAAACTAATTTAAAATGTGACAATTTAAAATATTTTTGAAGTTTTGTCATGTGGTATTTTTCTGTCATTCTTTTCCTGAAAATGTTGCCAATTTTGTGGTTAAATTTGTAGAAAAATTACTAAATGAAAACAAATGGTACCAAAGAAATTGCCACATACTTAATACACGGAAAAAAAAGATTTTCTTATTTAAACAAAGAAACACCTACCTCTCCTTTCTCCTTTTTTCTCAGTTTTGCACCTCTTCTCAAATCTGAGTTAGAGGAAATACATTTTGGAAGTATTACCTCAGCCGTGAATTATTTTCAAAGAATATACAATCCGAAATAAAGATAATCTCACTCACTAACACAAGTTGAAGTTTATACCTTCACTACAACAATGGTGCTTTCTGCTCATCTCAAGAACCTTTTCCAGGTCTTTCTAAGGTTGTCAAAAGGGACATCCTGGAAGAAATACATCATAGGTATGACCCCTAATAACAGCCTCTAGAATATCAGGATTTCCCTGAAAAAGCATTACTCAATGTTATAGTTTCCTTAGGTTTGATGTTTTATTTTTACTCCTGATGTTTATCAGCTTTTTCTTAGCTTCAGTCTACAACTTATTCCTGTTTGATGGCCTATCTTATGAGCTTATTCCTTTCTGTTTCTCTCCTCTTATGGTAATCATAGGAATTACTTTTTGTTTTCTTCTTTCTATTATTTCCTTCTAGTTCTTTGTTACATTCTTTCCTATTATTAGGAGGAAAATTATCATCATGGCATGACGAAAATGAAATATGTGCCTGGTGAATGACAAAAAAGAATGGTGAGGAAATGTTAAGCTGCACAGCAATAAAACCTTATTTCTTCTTTTTAGCTACAGTGGGGCCACACTGAGTGAACCAGCGCAACCACAAATAGGGAGTATAACAAAACCTCAGAGCTCATGCAGCTTCCTAAATTTCTAAGGCCAAGGTGACCCTTACTTAAAGTACATGTGATCTCCTGAGTAGTAAAACAAATTTTTGTATAAATATAAATGTTTCCTGAGAATCTGACAACAAGAAAAGGAAAATGAAAATCTCCAAGCTGAAATTTGCTGACCTTAGTTGGCAGCCATCAGATCTTGCTTCTGTCCTAAAGCCCTACTGACAAATGGTAATCATTCTGAAACAGTGTCTCTCAAAACACAAAAAACCTTCCACAGTCATAGATCTCTTGAAATAACTTGTATTTCTCGTGTTTCAGTTTTCTTTATTTACTTGACAGTAACATTGTTATGGGCTCTCCCTAGACCTGCTTTGACATCACTTTTGCCATCTTAATTTGACATATCACAACTGTTTCTGTTGTCTGACAAGTTTTCAGCATGAGATTTTCTCATTGCAAGAAAATCTCCACAGATAAGAAGTATAAAAAGACTGAATCATAAAATTCCACCCACCATCAGACAAAAATATGATATAAGAGAATAGATGTTTAGCAGATCTGAGGATCTTTTTTTGAAGAAGGTAGAATTTAACATAAAGTTGCACTGAACACAGTAAAGATATAGTATCTTAGTTCTTGCAAAAATAATCCCAGGTATGTAAGGAGTCTGTTAATATCTATGTAAATGAAGATAGATGGTTTATTAATGTTTATACTATCACATTTTTTCCCATCAATAAAGGCTCTATAAACAGGTATATTTTTAAAATTCAAGCACAGTAGTTTCTCAAGGTAATTGAGTCTATAGTTCTTGGAAGCATGGAAACAAGCAAATCCATATCCAACAGGATGAACTGAAGAAGTGCCTTTAATTCATCAGGACCAGTAAGGAAACTTGGTAAATTTGGTCACTAATTAAAATGTTTCAGCCTGGGTCATAAGAACAGGTGATAAGTAGACAGAGAGTTAAGGAATATATATGGAAAAACTGTGACCAGCCCTAAATGAGATTAATTTTGTAAAGAACCATGTCTCAGAAATCAGACTACATGGAAAAGGATTATTTTACTATGTCTCATGACATCTTTCAGGGCAATATCTGATACAGAGATGTTATTTGCACCCTATAGATTATCAGAGTTAGGTAGTTCTCTGGAAAACACTGCCGGTGTAATAAAGTAGATTGATTCCATTTTTAAGCCTTCAGAGGACAAGGGCTGGGGCAAATACCAGCCTAAGTGTTTCAAGTCCAAAATCAGGCAGAGTCCCCTGCTGAGTTCTGAATGATGAATTAAGTGGAATAAGAACCAGAGAACCTCTGCCTGTGGAGAGCTTCAGTCACAGCATGAACATCCTGTAGATCCTGAATACCATTTTGGCATACCACCTCGTTTTTCTTTGGACCTGGACAGTAGAGGAGAAAATAATAAGGGGGGAAAAGGTGGCTGTTCTAAAAAAAAAAAAATATTGTACAACTTAGTCCAGTGTTACCATTCAGCACTGCTGTATACCTGATATGAGGAGTCCACCTACAGGCTGTGCTAGAGTAGCGCCTGCACATGTTAAGAACTTCCTCTAGAATCTTTTAAAAATTATTGCCTTGAAATAACTTTAAATAGTTCTCTTGATAAGTTTTTCCCCCTTTGGTAGTAGGTTAGTAGGAAAACTCACTTAAAAAATATTTTCCAATAAAGCTGAAAGTTAAAGCAAGAAGGAAGAAACTGGATTAATAAAAAGATGGACTATCAAAGAGGGTAACAAGGAGATGGATATCAGGGAAGGTATTTTTCTAGACTTTTAAGGCAAAAAGACCAGTCCTTTCTAGACCTTTTGGCTTGCAACCAAAATACACACTACTAGCTTGAAAAAGAAATTTATGAGAAAGTGGCTAATACTGTTGAAGTAAATAGGACCCAAGGATCACAAACAACTAACTCCTTTTCTTACTCTTTAAAGGCTCCAGTATTTTGTGCATTTCCTTATGTGCTTTAAAAGAACAGTAATTTGTACTCTTTGGTTCCTAATAATAAAAGTGTTATGATAGAGAACTTTCAACAGTAATTTAATAACTTCAAACATCTAGTGGCTTCTGTGTCTTCAAGGATAATTTTCAGAGCTTCTTTCCAGCAAACCTGACTACTTTACACTTTTTCCAGCTTTTGCTTTCCTGAAGGCATGTATTTATTATTAATTTTTACATTTGCACTCTCCTAACTAAACTTTACAACTAGTCTTACAATTTCAGTCATTTTTTTTCTCCATTGTCAAAGCAACAGAAGACCCCCAATTTCTGTCTAATGGGAAATCTCTACATTTTGGATCGTAAAGACATTTTGATTATTAATCAATGTAATAATGATAATATAATCAATGACATAAAATCTGAGTGCCAACAACAATTTCTACCCTTAAGTTACACTGGGACCACACAAGTCAGAGACAGGAGAGGGCATGAACAGTTAACCTCTGTTCCATAGTCTAATACATCTTAGTAAGTGTCCAGCTCATTAGACAGGGATAGAGTGGTTCATATGTGTAATTAATTATTGGCAGGTTTACTTTCAAAAAGGTGCCAGATGCTATGCATTTCCTAGTTGCTATCTGGATCTCTGATCTATAATGTTTCCTGCCATGTTAAACATCTGTTCAGAACATACTTCTGCACACAGGAACTTCAGTAAATCAAGAGTTAAACCAAAATTGAATGAACGTGTATCCTCTTTCTGGTGTTCGTAATGATATCCCTTTAAAGATGTCATAAAGGAATATTATGTGAAAGAAAAATGTTCTGTAACTTCTGTTGGGATCATTATAGTTTGAAGATTTCAATGTGGATAAAAAATAGAGACTTATTTTGTGGCACCTGCTCTTCAGTTGTCTGAATTGGCATCTGTCTTACCATTAGTAGTCTACTCTAAAAAATCTTTGCAAAGCTTTGAACCTTGACTCTCTGGAGTAGGTGTAAATAAATAGGCAGATTTGAATATACATCTAGCCCTTCAGCATTTCTTTGTTCCTGCCATACAGCCTTTTGGAAAACTGGTGTTGTTTTCTGTCTTCATGCGAGCCTGGCTTATTGATGTTTTTTAGTAAAATCCATGATCAGTCCCAAAGTGTGTGCAGAAACATGAACATATTGTGGAGCCTTTCAGTCAGATACTAGGAGGTAATCATGCCAACTACAGACAGAGAATTTCTTAAAACAAATTTCTGACATGCCTATAAATAGCATGTCGGTTTGAAATTAATGAACTTTCTCTTTTTCCTGCTTATGAATGATTACAACGTGTGCAGGTAGGTTTTCAATCAGCAGCAGTATTTTAAATTATATCTATTGGGGGATTTAATGCCCTGTTTCAAAATGACCTATGGTTTTCTTCATGGTAAAAACCTAATCTTGCAAATTGCTTGCAGAAATTCTTAAAGTAAAAAAGGAAAACACAAACTTTAATTTATTGAAAAAAAGCATTTTCTGTAAATCATTATTATTCCAACCTCATCTCAAAAGGGGTTAAATTCAGACAGTAGTGCAATTTTTCTGGGATCTTTTTGCAAGTCTTTATGGTGAAGATAAAAAGGAATCTATTAATAGGAATCCTACTAACACAAATTCAGGAAAACGTCTTACAGAATACTAGGTCAGGAAATGCACTGACCTAGTGCAGGATTTAACTGCACTGTGCTAAACATGAAGCATCACCTCTCCCTAGACAGAGAAGAAGGGCATGTGGAAAGGGAGGAGTGGGATGTGGCACAGCAAAGTACATTATGAACTTAGCCTTGAAAATCAATTCAGAGTTCCAGACCCAGTACGAACCAAATAATCCATAAGATTCCTCATCCTTATTGAACAGTGATCATGTCCAGTGAGACACCTATTGCAAATGACACTGGCCAGACCTCTCCGCAGGAAGTTTTAGCAATCACTTTGGTTTCTAACAGGGATTCCCTGATGTCTAATTAAGCTCAGTTCCTACTGCTCCCACAGTCCTGCTTTATCAATTGCTTTCCTGCTCCTTATTCTGCAATACCCACAGTATTGTACCAACACAGTATATTATACAGCATATTACAAATGAATCAGGTGTGATTATTTTGAGTTACTATTCAGCTTTCCATTCCTTTACTAAACAATGATGGCATACCTCAAATAATAGTGCAGAGAAAATATTGAAGATGAGAAGAAACACACCCTAACCCAAGATAGCGATATTTTTTTGTAAGCAGATGTTTATATTTGGGAATACTGAGTAAAAATAACATCTTTTAGGCAACCTCTGTTAAACTGGCTGAAACTGGCCAACACATTGAAAAGTTATCAAGGGACTAAAAGGCTGGTCCTCCTCACCCAGTACAATCACATAAGTTTCATGTTCTCAAAAAAAATCAGATTAAACTACATAAATGGCTATTCAGTCATATAATTGCAAGAGCTCTCTGAAATCTGAGACCAAACTATAGCTGGCATGAGCCTTACATGAGGCTTCTCCGAAAAGACAAATTCATTATGCAGAGAAAATGTCTCATACTAAAATGAGGTTCAAGGTAATTACTAAAAAACTTCCTATATAAAAAATGGAAATCAATTTATATATATATATGCACATGATCACACATATAAAAATGAGAAGAAAGGCTTATTTCCTAAAGTGACATAAGCACTGACCATTTTTGATGCCTCAAGGAAAAATGATATATTCTTGACTGCATCTACAGTTAAGATGCAGTCAGCTTCAGGACAAGGAAAAAACACATTGTTTTTTTATTGATTTCTGCAGGTGGCTAGCTGACATTGAAGTACACTGGTCTATCACCATGTGAACAAATGCAGTCATGACAATGTTGAAGCAAATTAAGGTTAATGCAGACTATCATTCCTTCCACTATGTGGCACAGAGAGAATGATGACTCACATGCTCAAAAGCCACAAAGAAACTCCAAATGCATCCAGAAAATACATGATAGTTTTCTTCTTGAGAAGCTGGATTGAAGACTATGTTTAGAAATAATTTTTAAAATAATTTTTAAAATAATAATCATAGTAACTACAAGTAACATCAATTGCAGTAATTGAGAGTAAGCCCTATTAACGTTTTCCAATCATATTTACCCTCATTAGGCATTCTGTTGATGTAAAGGCTAAGGCATCGTGTAGTATTTAACTTTTTATGTCTTTTTGATACACTGAACATATCAAGCTCTTTACACTGTACTTCATACCTCTACAGCGTGTGCATCATTCTTGAAGTGCTGACTACAGAACAAGATAGTGGGAGTTTAACCAAATTTGTGCACAGAAATGAAATCACCCCCTCATCTATTCTGCCAAGGCACTGGACAAGTCTTTGTTGCCTCAGCAATGAACTAAGAGAGCCAAGCATCCCAATAATTTTGGCATTCCCTCCATTCTTTGTGTGGCTTTGTCCCTCATCTCCTGGGATCCTTAGGATGGATCTAAGTCTCTGTTCTCTGCTCCTAGAAGTTGGACTCAGCATCTGGCAGTATTGAAATCTGGCTTTTTCTTGAGTTTTGGTTAGTCCACAAAATGATTCAACATATCTCTCCAATGCAATGCCTTTGTTTCTCATTCACCTAAGAACTTAGGAACAATTCAACACTATAAAAAAGACTATTAATAAAAAAAGAAAAATGGAATGAAAAATTGGATTATAGAAATTTCAGCACCATGAATAGCTTAAGGTTTTATTTAGATGCTGTTAATTCAAGTTAATACGAATTTTAAAATCATAAAATTATTTATTTATTCCTTTTCCTATTACTTGCTAATATTAATTAATTAGATTATTTTGTTTAAAATGTTGGCTACATGCTGTGCTACAAGCTGGCAGGGCAATTACCATATTTTTAGTTAGTTGGAAGAAAGCATACCTGGACACACAATCTAAAATGTTTTGGATGTGGCAGAGTGAGATAAAAGAATGAGAGAATAGTATGTACAGGGGGAAAAAGTTCTGCAAGAACATGCATTTTTCTACTTTACAGCATCTGTGCTCCTGAAGACAGTAATACAAAGGTTCTGAAAAGTTTCTAAGAGAAACACAAGGGGCATGTTACGCTCCAAAAAAGTAAAATTCCCCCAGAAAGTATAAGGGATTTCTGGATTACCATAGCATCTAAAGGAAAATAAATGGTTGTCCTGCTTTTCCTAATAGAAAATTCAGTATTCTTCAAGAAGATCAGAAACTAATTGTGCCAGTATTGGTAGATGCCACAGTGATGTCACACTTGAGGTCTTGGGGAGCTTTTAGAGTAGTGTCATTTAGCACCCAAGTTCTATCTGTGGTTTCCAAAGGAATGTTTTGGGCAATTTTTCAACTGTTTCAAGAAGCCTCCTGTCAAACATGATACAAAACTAGTCCATCATCACCTCTACTGAATATTTTCATAGGGCCATGTGGTGAGTTAATGAGGAGAAACAGATCCTACTGCTATCAGCACAAAAACGTCATCTGACTTTAATTGTGCCTGTATCAGAAACATATCAAATGTACAGCAATGAATTCACCGGGGATCCTTTGGAGAAGGGCTACCTGGCTGACCTTCTACCCAGCTAATGATACAGCGAAGTAAAAGCATCAGTGAAGTCTCTTTAGTACCTCACTCAAGAGAAGGGAGAGCATTCTATGTGACTATGTTTCAATCATGGACCTATTCTTACAGCTCCAGACACTCTAAGAATAGCTGTAGTAGAAATACTTTTACCCATCTGTGCCTGACAAAAAGAGGATATAGCTTTTCTTTCGGCTACAGATCAGATTACACTTGCCTGTAACATTTTCACCTAAAAGCTAGAATGTTGTCATGCACTTTACATGGAGGGAATTTGCGGACCATATGGAAACTAGTTAGCGAAAACATATCTGTGCAAGTGTTAAATGGAACTCCACAATGAGCTCTGCTAAGCTCAAATATGTGACCTACACATATTGCATGTTTGTTTCCAATTAGATTCTGTATGGACAATTTTAACCTTTGCAACTTCTGTTCTCTGAGGCATTGGAAGAACCTCAGCTGACGAACCACACCAGTGTTGGGCTGGTTCTGGTATGCTCTGTTTGAAGCTATTTGCATTCAAATGCAAAAAGGTCCCTTTTAACCCATCACTGACAATATCTTCTACTTATAAAATATTCTGAGAAGCTGATGAAACATTTGAAATTCAGTTAAGCGTAAGATACCTTTGAGGAAAGAATTGGTTGTAGCAAAAGGAGCAAATAATTATTTCAGTAATTAGTAATTTAAGTAGAGTAAATAGATGAGGAATTTTACCAATAAATACATTCTGCAATGTCAGATTACTACCTGGTAGGGTTCCTCTGTTACCAGTCTCATTTGGTAATTTACCAGAACAAGAAAAAGGAACAATTTCAAGTATTAGTGGCCTAAGTTTTTGGTCTAGACTGACAAGATCATTGCAGCCTGTTCATTTCAACTCCAATAAAAAGTTAAGAAGGCACTAAGACATTAAGTATAATTTACTCAAACAATAGATGAGCCAGTCTTCCATGGGACAGAATGATGATAAAGTGTGATGTAAAAGGATTTGACTTCAAGATTTTTCACCAAAGGTTTGAGGCAGCTGAACTACTACAAAAAGGTGAAATCATAACTAAGTTGTATGCACGTTTCCAAAAATATATTAACAACAGCTACCATAAAGCACCAAATATTCTAGAAAATTTGCATAATTAACCTGTATTAGAAGTTTTAAAATTAATTTTGTTTTCTGCTTCCTTTTATTTTGTGCTCTTCAGTATGCAGTCATCTACAAGACTGTGTACATTCTTATCGAATCTGAAAATGATTTAGCATCTCTTACACACACATATCCACAAGAGCACTAGAAAGAGCCTCAGGAAAAAGTACATGGCATCAAGGCTGTCTGACAGTATTCCGATTTTAGCAAAATGTGATAGGAGAAAAACTCCATACCATAAGGAGGTTTTGAAAAAAAGCAAAGAAGGAAAGGTATTATTATGTCAAGCTTGAAAGTACATGCTTCATAGAATGCCACAGATATTTTAATGGTGATCAATTTGAAAAACAGACAAGTGCCCTAAGACTTAATTAAAGAAAGTTTATTTGCTACTTTTTGATTCTTATAACTAAAACCTTTACATATAGAGTAACAAATTAAACATACATATAGAGTAACAAATTAAACCATTGCATATAAAAGTGTCAAGTTAATTACTGTTGCCAGTAAAAAAAAAAGTCAAATTTCAATTACCAAACCCTCACAGGAATTCTATGCACTCTCATATCTTGAATAACACAACTAAATCCCTCTTTTTAGAGTCATTACCTGGAAAGCACTTTCAAATACTTTAAGACTACCATCAGTAAGGAATGACAGGAAATTTCTCAAAGTAAATCAGGTATCAGAATAAGAGAGAATTTGGAATTCTCTTTCAAATGCAACTTAACTAGGCAAGAATTCAGTTTAGTTGAGAAAAAGGGTCTCATAGAGGCAATGAAGAAAGAAAAGATCAGAAGTACACAATGACTATGAAAGCCACTGTGAATCCTCTGTTAAGAAGAAAAAAAGCCCAAGTATTTTAGACATGGCAAAGAAAAACTCAAGTCCCACAGTATAAAAATCTATGGTATGCTTGGATTTTTTTACTTCCCAGGTTGCTATTTCAATACCTTGGGAAGAAAGGACTGCTTTTTAGAAATCAGGAATGAGAGAGTGATTGAAGAGAAGGTTAGACTTAATATTAAAGAAAAATGATGGAAAGGACATTACTTGTTTTGGAACTCAGTGGTTTGTGAACAATGTTTTCTGATTCTGAACTGGGTGACTAAGTCATAGATGGAGTAAAATATGGAATGACACTCCAAGCAGTTATCAGAAACATGCTACACGCCAGAAACAATCCAACAAAACACTTTTCTCTCTGGATAAGCAGTGAGATTAAATACTGCTGTATAGTTGGAGATTCATGCAACCTCTAGCATTTCAGTATCTTGGGAACTGTTCATGCTATGGATCTGACAAAAAGACAAAATCAGAATGACATCAATGAAGAATTTTTTTAATCAGTGAAAGAACTCAGGTAAAACCAAGACAATTTTAGTCATATTTTATAAAACCTATAGTGCAACTAATCAGTTGCCAAATGGAAAAGGATAATACTAGTACAAATCTTGCAACTAACTTCACTGAAATAAGAGTTAAGAATGTAACCCATAAATTATCTTTTAGCCATCTCAATGTCAATCTCAGACGATTCATTTAGGTGTCATTAAGTGAGAGGTGCAACTTACTCACAAGCTATAAAATTAACAATAAAAAATACCTGAAGCTTCTGAGTATTACTAAGCTTCTATACCATTCCTTGGTATTATTAAACAATAATATTATTAAACAATAGAAAGATGAAAGAAGAAAAGGTTCTATAAAATTTCAGTTACAAGATGTAAATATTTCTAGTAACAGGAGCCAACACTGTGAGATGCAATCATGGAATTACCATAGAAAAATGGTACACTAACATTTAGGTAAAACACATGTATAATAGAAAGGGGTTTGGAATTTGAACACAAAGCTGTATTTTTTTTCTGTGTAGATCTTTACATACTATAAGCCTTGTCAGAATGAGACTTTCTCCTCTCAATGAACAGCAATACTCTGTGTCAGAACAATCCTGGAAGGAAAAAGTTTACTTGGCTGAATAAATTCCTCTGAATACATGACCTGGGAGCAGGGCATGCTCATGCAAATTCCTCCTTCACTATTTTAGCTGCATTAGTACTGATTCATTATCTTCTTCATGAGCTTGCCATATTTGCATGTTCTGTGTAACTTCTGCATTACTTCCTGCCTCATTTATGAGGCAAATTTTCTAACTATGAAGTAGTAAAGACAGCACATAAAAATCCATGAAAGTGGTCAAGGATATTTTTCTTTAAAATGTATCAGTTTTTATTCCCCCTGTAGGGACAGCTCTTTATGTGCCTATGTGAATCCAACTGACCTGCCTGAGGAAAAAACAGCCCTACCAAATACAGATATGGGCATCAATAATGTTGGAACATTGTCTTCTTTTTACTTTCTTCTGTGGGAGTAGTTTACACTTTTTAATTGTATTTTCACTAGTTTCTCAAAGTCAGGCTGAAGCACTGAATTATTCTGAGGAGAGAAAGGCAAACTATAGAGAGTATTTTGTGACAGGATGTATCATTACACAGCATCTCAAGGGAAAAGAAAGGTACAAAAGCTATCACTTTTAACTTCTTTAAATGAAATTAAATGCTAAGAAGTGAAATCACAAGGCATTAACAAATGATTAATTCATTTATCAAAAAATATATAAAGTTTAGTGAAAATAAAAAATTGTTCATATCAAATGAATAATAGCTAAAATAATATAATGTCATTAGAGAACAGTACCTTCAATCAACAGCTCTTGTCCATGGCTACCCAACAACGTTCGAGATAGAAAAGGGGCAAAATCAACAAAGATTTCACGCAGGAGAGGGGCCACTTTTTCTAAAGCTCTTTCAAGCTTTGCAGTGATACTGTGAAAGAAACAGAGACCATGACTGTTAAAACACTTCACAACAGAAGTTAAATGATGCCAAATCACACCTGTTTTTATAAGTTTCTGTAAGCTTCTTAAGAAAAGAGGATGATCATAATTTGATTAAACTTTACAGTTTTTAAATGGCTTTAAGTAAATGGAAATGTCATGTCAAGAGTCAGCAGTGTGTCAGCCTCATAAATTCCACAGTATGTGCAGAGTACTCCAGAACAAGTAAAATTTTTATTTTAATTTTCAAATACAGGTCTAATTTTGTCCTCTCCAGTTTATTGCAGGCCTTTGTTTGCTTAGGAGAGGTTGAGTGTCTCCTTCCACTTCCTAGTGCTCCATTACCAAAATGCTTACTTTCCAATATGTACTTGAATAAAGAAAATAAACCTGCCAGCTGAAAAATTACTTTAATGAAGTTTTAGTGCCTGACATAGTTTGAACAAGTTAGACTCTTCAGTTGAAAAACTCAGACTTTTCAGTGAAGTGTTATTTTAGTATGCACATCCTTGGGACCCAAAAAGTATACACATTGTAGTACATGTATAACTACAGTAAAGCATATTAAATTAGTAATTTTTTTAATTAATTTGGAAAGAGAAATTATAATTAAATTAGAAGATAGCACTTGTGTACCTCATGTTTTCAGCTGAATCCTCTGGCATTGGAGCAACAGTTTGGACAGCTGGCAGATTTTTGCTGGTAGCACCATTCACAAAGCTGGATGACGAAGAGGAAGAAGAAGATCCTGAGTCTACTGCACCTGTCCCCCAAAAAACACAAACCTTAATTCAGTCTTAAGAAACAAAAGTTTTAAAATAGTCCCTGTATTGTAAATATACTTCTAAGTATGGAAATAATGTTATTTATTCTAAAATAGTGAAAACCTTTCCATACAGTTATAAAAAAATTAATACCTTAACTTTGCTAGTATAAAAATAAGCTTGAAATCTATTGAAAATCAGGCAAAATAAATCCTTACCTCATTTCCACTATTCCCAAATAATATTCCAAAGTTGAAAATTATTTTACATCATACTGCAGAGCAAGATCATTCAAAAATAAAGGTGTACTTAAGATGAGCTTGAGTGGAGAATAAAATTTTAAATATTTCTTTAAATATATTCATATATGCACACTTGGCTGCCCAGTTGCAACTACAGGCAGAAACTAAATTAGACTTTTTAAAATGACAGGGAAGATAGAAAATGTACATCACTTCAGGAAGTAATGGGGGAAATTGGTGTCTGAGGATATTAAGACTCTAATTACAATTTTTCTGTTTCCTTCCTTGAGTCAAGGAGAATTGTAAGATCTTAAAATTAAGGAGGGCAGTGGGGGTATCATTTCAATGGGTTGTGAACAGCTGCCCAGAAAATAAGATGCACACAGAGCATACATTTATAGTTTAAGTGATCTGGGTCAGAGCTGAGAGCTAAACTTAGACTCTAAATGCCAATCTATCATGTTTGCTGAAATGGTGCTGTGAGTTCAGCCTCTATGAAGCAAACCAGCAAAGGCTCAGAGAGGCCATGAACAGTGAGAGTGCTGTGATAAATGCTGTCCCTGTTCTGCACAGTCCTTCTGCAACACATCACTGCGAGAGGTAGCTACGAACAGTCTTGTACTTGGAGTTCAAAGCCTGAGGGACTGCAGTGCTACCAGAAAAGAGGCTGACAGGCAACAAGATTTATCCAAGTTAGCAATGGAGGGTGAAGAACCCCAGTTGAGAGATCAATGACATTATTCTGGTCATTTTCAAAAATGATAATTGTTAACTCCTTGTTTGTGGTCAGTTTTGGCAGTTTATACATCACTGTCCTTTGCATTATACATACATATATTATTTTTCAGTGTCCTGCAGAGATCTACAAAGCATTCATGGTTTCTTTACTGCTCAAGCAGCCAGCCAGCAGTGAAGTAGAGGTTAAATGCTGGTAAGTGTGAAAAATACTCTGGCAGCAGGAACAATTTTTTTTTTTTAATTTGCCTTTAGATATTTTTACTGATAAAAGAAGGTAAAGATTGGAATTTTGACTAGATAATTTAAGAACATTTAAATTCAAAACACTATCAAAATGCAAGCAGGATTTACTGGGCTTGCTGACACTAAAGTAGATGGTGAGGTTCAGGATTTAGACTAGGAACTGATTTAGACAGATTTTTTAATAATGGGATTGGGAGATGGATTGTGGTTTACACTGTGTGTTCTGACTTGGATTAAATACAAATTCAAAATGTACCTGAACACATTGAGAAAAACAAAAATATAAGGTAGGTTATCTCTCCCAACCTAGGAATCACAGCAACTTAACTGAGAATAGGATATCATAAGAAAGATTAAGCTTTCATGTATATATATGTCTCTGCATGTGCATTTGTGCATTTAAGGAATACACATTTTTATTGTTTATTCCCTTTTCCTTCCAAAATGAAATTTTCTTCATTGATGCGTTTAAAAATGCAGTTGCTAAATTCTTCAACCAGCTAGGCTTCCAGAAAATCAAAGAGACCTAGAACTATTGGATCAATATAGAAGGAAAAGTCAGGATATGAATTACAGAAATCCAGTCTAAGAAATTATAAACCCAGTTTCTTACATAAAAAGATGGAGGAAAACCTATCTCCCCAAAGGTGCATTTGCAGCACTAAAGGACTTCAGTAACATACATTTCATTAGGTCATGACATGACATT
This sequence comes from Rhabdornis inornatus, assembly GCA_013397075.1. NCBI lineage: Eukaryota > Metazoa > Chordata > Aves > Passeriformes > Rhabdornithidae > Rhabdornis > Rhabdornis inornatus. Next base: position 1,151,599 of record VWZS01008558.1, read on the forward strand.
GACTGCGACAGCGATGGCAGACGGAATGTAAACACCAACTATAACCCATGAATAACTGAAGAAAAACACCTTTCACATAAGTCCAGCACAGAATATACCTTATAGGTTGTGCTACCCATCACATAGATAAAACCGTATTTCTAGAGTTTTACATACTGTAAAAACAACTGTAAATAGGTTTGGGGGGACATCTAGTGTTTCTAAAAAATTGTATTCTGTTTCCTTTTTATCATAACAAAAAAAAAGGTGCTGTTCAATTAAATTCTATACACTACATTAAAATAATTGATAACATAGATATTTCATAGATTAAAAGTATATAAACCAGAAAGTTTTTAGATATTCTACATGTCTCAAAAACTGACATACAAGTCACTGTTTTGACTATCATAGGCATAGCTTAATTAAAATTTGCAAAATGAACATTTCAATCTAATATTAGCATATATTTTCAATGGGATACTACTTTTAACTGTCAATATGTTTAGCATTTCTAAAATGTTAATATAAAACTTAAATCTTCAAAAATTCAAGTGTTTATATAATGTTTTACTATAGAAGTCAGTACACAAATAGTTCTAATTAAACCGCATACTTACTGAAATTCCATTCAATCAGTATTTTTTATTTAAGCAAGCTAATCCGTAGATTAGGATCAAAAACAATTTCATTAAAAAAAAGCAACTGTAAGATCTGTCAAAAAAAGGAGCCTTTAATCCACAGTGAATGTGCCATGGCTCCTGCAATACTGCCCTCTACTAAGAGCAGTATTGGGGAAATGACTGATCTTAAAATGCAATTACTTACAAACGAGAGCTTCTACATTCCAGCCAAAATAGTTCATCTATTTAATCAGTAAGAAGACTGAAAAGCTTAATACTATTCAGTACCATTTAGAAAACAACGTTTCCAGTGTAGGATATTTTTTGCATGACATAAGAATACCTAAAAGGAAATCCGTTCAAGATTAACAGAAGTGTCTACGCAAATGGAACTGTTGAGAGAAGCAATAACATTATTCAGAGTATTCACTCCTTCCATCTGCCTAAGGAAAATTAGATTTTAAGCTGTTTTTTTTTTTATCCTTAGAAAAATCAAAGTTCTATTGCCAGGTATTAAAGGTAATCTGCAAAACGAAAAAAAAAAAAAGAGTTCATATTACTCCATATAGCAGAAGGATGCCAAAAGCATCTCCCTCTATTTGCTGCAACCCCAGAGAGATTTTCACATTCTCAACCCTTGACTGAAGTTGTGATATCCTTGAAGAGAGCTCTTCTCTCAAGTGCTTTTGCTTTTTTTAGAAAGAAAAAAGATATTTCAAAGGAGTTTAAATTAAATATCAGTTGCTCTCAGTAAGGATTCGTGTCTCAATGGAAACCAGTCTCCATTGTCAACAGGCTCCTTCATGATAAAGAACCCCATTACTACTATTAAAAATAATTTAAAAAGAAGGTCCTCTTTCTATAGGTCACATGAAACAAGCACTGATAAGGCATGAATTCAGTTAAATTTAGTAATTTGTTACTAAAAGACCTTCCAAAACGAGTATAATTTTCACTGACAAATAGTAATTGTCAAAAGTACTCACCCTCTACAATCTATGATATGTTTATTAAGTAGCCACGTGTCTCTACTTTCTTCAGGATGTAAGGAGGGATTAATTGCTATGTATTACATAAACATCCTATACTGCACAGCACAAGAAAAGTTAGTTCATTTCAATTCTAAACTACACTTATAAAACAATATTGAGGCTATTTATTGACTTATTTAAGGCTGTGCAAGTCCAGTGTGCACTATCAAAGATTATAAATATAGACCAAGAGAAAACACTGTCTCTAATAAAGGGCAAGGTCTAATCTTTCCAGGTTTTATTTGAAACTACAAAAACAGCAACACGAAGATGATTAAAAAAACAAAACGCCACTAAAGGCAACAAAACAAAAAACGAAGACAAAATGAGGGCCACAAGAATATTTAAGGACAATACCTGTTGTATTAATCATACTTTTTGGTGTAGCTCCTGTTGCAGCAAATATATTAGGTGTACTACCCGGTGGCAGCCCACTCCCAGCTGTGGCAGCTCCAACCGTGGTAACAGCCAGGCTACCTGGAGGGGGTTTCTTCACTGGTACAACCACACTCCTGTGGAAAAAGAAACAACAGATTACTGAAATTGCACAACAGAGCCAGGAAGAGATTTTGATTGTGATGGGTTTAGGCTGTTGTATGACGCCGTTGCTGAGAAATATGTAATATTGTAAACTTTCTCAACCTTCCTGAAATAGGGCAAAACTCTGTTAAAATGTCCTCAAACCATACTCCTATCCTTATTCTGCAGCTTCATGTGACTCTGAAAAACCTAATTTGTCTTCTAACACCCACAAAATGGAAAGACTCCACCATCTCAGTATGTTGAGAACACTGCTATCAACAATATTACACTGAATGTGTTCTAGATTTGCAAAGATAATGTTTGCTGTTAGAAATTATGCCAGCAGACTAGAAGTCTATATATGCATGCAGTCATAAAGACTGTGAATTTGTTGATCCTAATGAAGTTACCTAAGATAACAGTTTTTTTGCCTTTCATCTGCACATTTGAATAGAGTAGGTTACTCCTTAGTACCATGAGCGTATCAGTCTTTCACAGAGATGACGAAGAAACAATTTTAGATTCAGCCTTTTTTCATCTTAATCTAAATCAATAGCACATGATGTACATTGAACAGCAAAAATGCAACATAATAAATACGTGCTTTCACAGTATTGGTATTGCTGAGGTTTAAAAAGCAGTCTTGAGAATTTTGAAGCTTTTAAGAAGAGAACAGGGCTTTCATACAAAAAATCCAACATAATATCGAATATAAGCAGACAGCATTGCACTCAAACAAACACTTTTTAACCTAATTTGAAATCACACTTAGGCGTTTTTCAAGTGTGAAGATTAAAAGACTTGCTCTTTGGAGACAATATTTTTTCAACATTGGGCAGCTCTCGTAGTGGAAGCAATTATATTTACATTTTTCTTTTTAGTATTTCCATTTATCTATAAACCCCCCCTTCTCCTTAAAAGTCTATTTCAGTGGCAAACCTGAGTGAAAAACAAACCTGAAAGAAATCATATTTGTATAATATTGAGCAATATAGTTTCACCATCATGTACATTTTCTGTTTAAGCAGATACGCACTTCTTTAAAATTAATCATTGTGATAAAAAAGGCAAATATTTAAGGTGATGAGGCCACATTTTGACCAAGAACTTCCTTCAGTAACTGTTTTGTTACACTTTTGTGTAAATATGATGGGATATAATAAATCATAAGGTGTGGCACAATATTTTACGGTAATGTACTTTGTTCTTATATGTCTAAATCCTCCATCTCCCTGGATTTTAAAGAGGTGGTGGCAGTGTATAAAACAGTCCAGAAGCATTTTTTTCCTCACTTTCTTTAGAGGGCTGGCAGTTGAAGCCACTGCATTCTGAACAACAGTTTACCCCTGCCCTTGAAGCATGTACTGTTAGAGAGGTAAGTCTAGGCATGTCAATGGGTTTCTGTCTCAGTCCATTTATATTAGGGGGAAAAGAGTTTGAACAATGCAATAGCTATTGATTAAGATAAGTGACCCTAAAATAATTGCTTTTATCTGTAGTTAATAATCTTACAATCACTGCTCATATGAAGTGTTTACATAGCAGCAGCTACAGCTGAATAAAGCTGGGTCTACAGGGTTTAGATTAATCTGCTCCATAACACCATGAAATTTCCTAAAGTTAGCCCCAGTCTACGTACAAAGATCTCTATTTCAATTAATACCTCAATCAAATATTTGCATTTGGGTTATAATACTGAATTCAAAAGCAAAGTCCCTGTAGTGTCATAAAAACACAAGAAGAAATTAGGACTTGTTTCTTAAGTGGGAGTGTTTCCCAATTATATTAATTTCAAAAAGAAACTACTGTCATCACCCTCTACCTTTGTGAAGAATTGCAGTAGAAAGGGTGAATGAAGAATGAATGGAAGTATTTTTATGCTGGAGCACAAGAAGAAAAGAGACAGGAGGAAAAGGCATCTTAGACTGGTCTATTCTAATGGCACACGGATTATCAGGTCACCAAGACCACAGGCAAATGTGTAGCTTAACAAGATGACCTTGCAGACAAAAACTGTGAAGGGTAATGACTCAAAGAGCTTGGGAAGGACAGAGAGACTGCTGGCAGGTCCATAAAGGTAAAAAAGTAATATCCAAAACCTGGAAAGAGTGGCCAACATATAAAGGACACAGGAGACGTGAGGAAGACTTGACAGCTGTCATCCCATGCTCTCCGTGCCACTGGAGCTGATCCTGGACCTCTTATCTGGATGCAAGCAGGAACGATGCCTGACTGCTGAAAAGCCTCCTTAGACACACACTCATTCCATTGTTTCCAAATGTGAGACACTGTGAGTGAAAGACATTTTAAGAAAAACAATTTTCCCCTCATATAAAGTCTAGTATTAGCATCTGCTAAATTGGCAATTCAATCACTGTGGAAGTATTTCCTATTTTCCTGCTACTTTTCTAAAGATGAAGCTAAATTCAAGGTCTTCCTCCTCATATTTAAACAGTTCAGTGGTCTTTCAGAGTGTCCAAAAAATCACCTAACTTTCCATAGCAAAGACCACATATGTCAGCTTTATTTCCCGGATGTAACTGGATCAGTTTGATTTGGAAGGGACCCCTAATGAGTGTTGTTTAGGACTGAAATACAGCTTCTATAGCAAGAAGGACAATCCTTCCCAAATCCCACAGATCTAGTGCCCTACACATAGTTGGCGTTGTTTTGTGTGTCTAAATCACCACATTGGAATAGGTCAGGTGCTATTAAATAATAAATTATCAAGAAATATCAAGAGAAACCTCTTTACCATAAGAATAGGGAAAATCAGTGAGATGACATCATCCCAGACTGAAAGAAAATGCAACTTTCTGACATGACATACATGGTGACCTTGTCAAAATGTCTCATTCCTTCTGATAAAACAAAATACAGTGAGTGAATACAGAATGACATCTAGATGAAGCAGACAGAAAACCGTGTGAACAATACAACAGAGTGCTCAAAAATGTGCAAAACAATACAAGGGACAGAAGAATATGAAAGGTGAAAGAGAATGACTGTCCTTCAAGTAAAGAAAGTCTTTTTTTAACCAATCTAACCACTCCAAAAGCACACACAGTGAAAACAGGCAAATAAAAAAAAAACAGACTTATGAAAGAAGTATTATAATTAAGCATATGATTTGAGGAATGAATTACTGTGATAGATGCCCTACATGTGTATGTCAGGCATTCAGGTTTTTCTTTCATGAACAGAAATCTACGGACTAGAAGAAAAGGTTATATACACTTCTGTATTTCATTTTAGGCCTTGTTTTGTAAAACATATTTCAGACTCCCTAAATGTTCCAAACTGGCCCACAGTTGACAATCACATCATGGTCTCAAATTATTCTCAATTATTTAGTCAGCAAAAATTTAGTAGTAATTGTCTGTAGCAACTGATTTTATTTCTGAGTTTGTTGAGTGGTTCACAATTCTAAATATACCTGTGGCTCCTAATCACTGCTCCTTTACTCTGAGTGTCCTTTACCAGCTTTAAACCTGAGCCTGAAGTCATCGTAATTCGCATCATGCTTAAGATGAGTGTTGTTGATTCAACCCCCATACTACTTATGCACTGCTGGTTCATTAAATAACCTCAGCAAATAGCTACAGGATTCTTCTGGGGTTTAGAAATTTGCATGAAATAACTAGATAGAAAATAATGTCATTAATGCATTGAAATGCAAAAAGAGAAAATGGAAATTAAAAAAACCCCAGCATTTCCTCAACTGACTTTACTTAAATATTTAGCTACACAGTGCTGGTAATAGACGAATCAGGTTATCCAGCTCTACATTTTCTCTTTCTCTGCAATTCACATTCTGTATCTCTTCTCCATTTTAAAATTTAAAGGCTTTCCAACTTAATCACAGTGGTCAACATAAAGGTCAGAGATAAGCCTTCAATACTGGATGTCTTGAGCTACCTATCTGAGCAGCAGCAATTAAATTAGAATCACTTTACTCTCTTGTGGGATATGTGAAACCTCTTAAGGCTGAATTAATATTCTTGCTCCTCCTCTCCTCCCCCACAGTAACAGAAAGCATGAGGATTTTTCAAGCTTTCTTCAAAAGGCAGCACAGACTTCAGGCAAGTTTTTCATAGAATTGCTCTGTGTCGAACAGCAACTTCAGAGGTTTCAGAAGGAATCACATTAGAAAGTGGGTGGCAATTTGTCTGCTATATTACACGCTACCTTGTTCCTACAGCTAGATTAACCTAATCTCTGAAAAGAAAGCTTAATATTTCTTCTCTGAAGGCTATTTATATTGGCCATATCTCTATACATAGCTAGTCCTTTATGAAACATTTATACTGTTGTTTATGCCCTGTTCTTTCCGATTTCACCCCTGACTCTGACCTGAGCCTGCAACATTGCTATGTACTAACAACACATTATGAACCCTTCTTTAAACAACCTTCTATTAGGCTGACTGCATTAAGGTAAGATACATCTGATACTAAGGAGGAAAGGTTTAACTCAGAGTAGTAAACAGCCATGGAGAAAAAAAGGGGATTAAAAAATTGTGAGGTATACACACGAGTTGTAGAAAAGATATGGAAGGCTCACAGAAGGATATAATTGCTGGGACTTATGCAAACGAAATATTAGCCCTGAATATCCATGCATTATGGATTCTTTCAATCATTGGATACCACACATGCACCAAAACCTCCAAATCTTCAAGTACATTAAATGATTCTTATCTACTGAACAGAAATTGCTTGTTTCTAATTAAAAGAAAGTGAATCATCTCAGATGTGGTTTTAGGACAAGGACATGAAAAGCATTGATCCTCACTACTGGATCAAGAAGAAGAATAAGTATTTATTCACAAAGAAATTCTGTCCTTTGCATCCAGGATAAATTACCTGAAGCATCTAAAATGATTCAAAATACTGACAAGAAAAAAGGAAAACTTTAAAAGATGAAAAAGCTAATTATCAACAAAGATTAATGGTCTTGGCTAAACAGAGAAATGAGAAATACTGGAAGTTTAATAAGTTTGAAGAAAGTGAATAGAATCTAAGTGAACATGTGATGTATTCAATGTCAGGAACATCATAAAATATAGAAAAAAAACCTGAAGAAACAATCAATATGAGATTTTAATGAGTATGGCTGAGGAACCTAATCCTGTATATATGTTGAAAAAAAAAAGTAAGGCAACAAAGCTGCAATCAGTCCTGTTAAAGAAGGCAGATAGGGTAAAGAGCAAGAGAAAAATGCAGTACAATTTTCATCTATATAGCCAGTGAATTATATTAGAGAGTAGGGAGATGCTGGTTTCTCCTCATCAACTTCAGCCCAGTTATACCTACAGTTCCATGTATATGAATAAGAAAAGACTCATACTACACAGGTGATAAGAGGAATTTTGAAACCTGTGTACACATTGCTAAATGATAGACATGGGGAATGTGATTACATCCTGATGAAAATAAATTGAGAGTTAACATACCAAATTTTGGTTGACTTGAACCTATTCATAAATTTAGGATGATTTTTTTTTCTAAACAAATAGCTGAGGTGGCAATGAGCTCTCCCTTTGTCTTTTATTATATTTACTAAATGAGTGACTAAGGCACTCTCCAGGAATACAGACAATGCAACTTCAGCCCTCTTCTCTAACAGGATCTGAAACCATACCTCATTCTCTGCAGTGTAGTTTTATTGCTACCTTAGAAAAATATATTCTAGAGAAGCTGTCAAGTATTTTCTTTGGGCCAGTCTCCACTGCACAAAGATACTGAAAATTACCTTGAGTGAACCAGGACCAGATGAGTCCTTTAATTCCCACACTACTGATTAGGTATTTCATTTAGGTATTTAATTTCATTTTCACGTTCACACACTACTGTGACACCCAAAGTAAAGGGGACATGTATGAGACCTGACTGGAACTCACAAGTTGTTCACTTTCTCTAGCACCTTTAAAACTGGCCCCAAGGTCCTTCTGTCAGGGAAAAAAACCCCCAAAAAAACAACAACTGCAAAAATCAAAGCTAAAATACTTCAAAGATGCGTTCTCCCAAGTATTCTCAAATATGTTCCTAGAGACTTCATTGAGTATGTAAACTAAGCAAACCCATAATCTTCCAATTTATGAAACGATAATGGATTAAAAGGAAATCACATCTTTAATAGCAGCAAAAAACCCTCATCTTTTAATTTCTAGGAACTCATGATTTTCTGCTTATGCAAGGATTCTTCACACTGAAATAATTCTAAGAACAGAAAAGAGATGCCAATTACCTCAGTTTGAAAATATAATAAATGAGATATAAAACCACAAGCATTTTTAATTTCAATAATAGGATTGGTCTAAGAAATCTCTACTTGAAAAAAGTAGAGGAACGAGTGTAAGCTTCAAAATGCAATACTGAGTAGCATCACAAACAAATTCAAAAACCATTATGATCTAGGTTGCATCTAGTGTAACCAATGCAAATTGACCAAGAAAGAAAAAGGAACAAGAAATCCCCAAACCCTAAAAATCAATAAGAGGGACCAAATTTTGTCAGACAAAAGATGAGAAGGCAAAAAGGAATTATTGGTGAGTTATGCTCCATTAGTTGCAAATCTAGGTGAAATAACCCTTTGTGTTTGCTTCTAAAAATGTCAACCTGGATGCCATTTTCAAGAAATTCAGTCTGACATTAAAAGACATGTCATAACTTTGAGGATCCAGGCTCCTGTGTCCCAGAAATCTGTTTATATAGCTCATAATGCAATTACAGCTACCTTAAGACAGATGAGGCAGAAGGAGGCAATATATTGAAAACTAATTGAAAAATGCAGTTGTCCAGAAGCACTTGTGGGGAAGAGGTCTCTGAAAAGCTGCTCAAAGCTTCAGAGTTTGAAGTGAAATTTTTGATGTTGTCACTCTCAATCTATTGAAGAGCTGACAGACAATCAAACCCGTCTGGCTGCCTGGCAGCTCATTTTGCTGGCAGGTGGCAAACAATTAGACACACCAATTTGTGCCTCCTGATGACATTAAAGCATGAAACTAAGTTGTATGCAGGGCCTAGTGATTTGTGTGAAAGCATTTCAAAAATAATACTCTTTGCCGTGGCAACTCATTTCAGACTGCCACCTCCCATTACGGCTTTGAGTGGTGAAGACGACAGACTTGAGTTACGTGCGGCGCAAGGCCGCTTCTGTTCAATCCGTCATCAGCGCCCCCCGAGACCTCAATCCCCTCCTTTCATCAATATCACCTCATCATTTACATTTGATAGCACTTGAACTGCTGCATACATTAGCTACACGCAGCTCCCATTTGATAAAACATGCTGGGCACTTTTTCTGCTTTTATGTTTCACTTACGACTGCACAAATTCCACGGGAGAATGCGTGGTAGCCTGTTACAAAATGACTGTTACAGTCACATTAGCAACGTACAATTAAAAGAACATGCAGACCAAAGCACATTATATTAAATGCAAAAATATAGTCCTCAATTTCAATTCTATTTACAGGAGTTTATATGGTGTTTACCTTCATCCATGATCATAATTAAAGAAAATTACCTCAACTGTTCTTTTGCTAGGCACTCAGATATCCAAATGTAAAAAACAAAAGAAAAAAAATCTAGCCTCACAAGGAATATCTTCAGATTAATGTGAAAAATACACTTCTCAAACCTAGATTTGCTTATAAATATGGAATCACTGTGCTTATTTTATAAAACCTGAAACAAATAGAACCTGACAAAATAATATACTTCATTGCTCATGGTTCTCCCCAGGGACAATAAAGATGACCAATAGCCACATTGCTCAATGAAGTACCAAGACCTGCATAAACTACAGCAACAAAAGATCCTACAGAAATATGCTTTACAGGCATAGTTTTAGCTTAACCTCTCCCCCCCCCAAAAAACCAGTTTATCTTATTTAACTGTTATTTTATATTATTTTCACAATTTCATTTACATGAGCAAGTATGGAAAGACAATCCTGCTGCAATTTTTTTTTTCCCAGTTTTTCAATAGTTATTGAGATACTACAGGAAATAAAATGTTTAGAAATCATCCCTAGGTAAACTTCATGCTGCATTCTCCATTAATACTTAAATTCGTTCTGTTATTATTTCAATATAGTATTCAAGGTTTTTTGCCCCTAACCTTTGTTTTATCCCCCCTGAAAAGTTATAGGGTGAGGATCTGAATCTGCTCTATCTTTGTAATTTGGAAAAGTGACACCATCACCAGCTATATTTTGCCTCCAAAGATTGTCACAGTGGTAACAAGTAAGCACTCTGGCAATATGAAAAATCTGCACAGAGGAATATTTGTTTGAACACTGGGCATCATTCAATAATGCAGCCATGGGTGGAACCAGTCAGGTGAAGTCCCGTGGGCTAAGAACATCTGTATTTTTATCAAGATGTCCACAGTTCAAAAACATTTGTTTAGTTGGATAAAAGAATGTAACATTTCCCAATCTGCTGGACATCCCTGAATCTGTCATTTTTCCCTTCATAGCTGTTATACTAATAATCATCATCTACCTCACTCACCAAAATCAGACAGCAGGATCATTTATTTAAGAGGAAAAAAAAACAACAACCAACAAATACCAAAAATGATGTAAAAGTGAATTATTTTGCCTAAATTTCACCCATTACCCTGAGTGAAATGAATAAGAATAAGAAATGAACAATTCCAAAGGCTGACATGTACAATGTATGCTACCAAGACACAAACACAGTGGTGCACATTGTACAGGAAATCATGAAATTTGGTCGGCAGGGTAACAGGTCAGAGAAAAAACAATCCACTAAACTCACTAGCTACTACACTTATTAAGTATGAAATATCTATCAAAAATTATAAGCTCTAGACATGAGGCACCTCTTAAAAAATTCCATAATTTTATAATATCCACTACTATTCATGATGTTCAAAAGGTACAAGCAATCACATTTTTGCAAGAACAATTAAATGGAGGTGCTTGCATTAAATAAAGGTTATGGCCAACCAACTGCAAGCCCTTGGAGTTTTTAATGCTTTCTTATAGAGCTATAATTTAGAAGTGCATGGTAAAATTCATGTCTTCAATCACCTTGATGTCAAGTTCCCTCTAACACTGACAAAGACATCTCATGAGGTGATATGCTCCTCTTTAATTTAGGTGTCTGGCATTTTGTGAATCAACCACAGCTCTCAGAATGAAATATTTTTCTTATTAGCCCAGGCAGAAATTTAGATAAAGTAACCTTTTTGGTGATTACAGTTAAGGTGTGATTATTTCTACTTGTAGCATGGTGTTTTATACTGCCTAATGTACAAGAATACATTCTGGAACATGGTGCTTCCTCACAGAGAATAAGAAAAAATTCCTAACTGTATAGGAAAGAAAAAATATTTTTCATCTCATATTACAATCAATAGAAAATAAAAATATGCAGATTGATGAACTAAAAAAAAAAGTCTCAATGAAAAAGCTCTTAAATGAGCTTTCTCTAGAAAAGTCTTAAGACCTAAAACATTATTAGAAAGGGATCTATTCATTGCTTCTAAAGTACATTTCACTTTTTCTATCTTGATAAAACCATCATTCTTACAACAGGCACTATCTGATTGTTAATTGAATTATGTCAGAAAAGCAGCCTCAGTGCTTATATATAGAGAGACAAAAAGACATCAGATCTTTCTGTTGGCCTCCAAATGGAAAAGCATCTAATTTTTATTCTAAAATTCTGACATATCTTCTTGCACTTTACTGTTTATGTTGTGTTAAAAACATTGCATATTATTTTTCTTAAGACTTAATGAAAATATTTACAATATTTTTTCAGGTTTTCAGTAAATACAGATTTTTTTTCCTCATAAATCACAATATAACCCTTTTCTGCCTTAATTTTTAAATTTCCTCCAGTATTTTACTTCCTGTCCCTGCCTGATAAACTGATATAGTTTTAAGTTTTCAAGATACTTAATTAAAGATAATTTTTCTTAAATTATCTTTAAGTCTTGATTCCATTTTTAACAGTTTAAAAACATTTTTATGAAGAAACTGAAAGGATGGAAAATACAACCACATCAACACTCACAAGACTTAGGTCTAAACTCACAATGGATGGGACTACACTTCGGGAAGGATGCTGAGAATTGCACAACAGCACAATTTCTTTATTCAGCATAACTGAGAGGGACTGGACATTTAAAGGCAAGTAGATTAATTAGAAACTAGGAAGATACAGCCCAAGAAAAAAAACAAAGGACCCTGTGGAAATGTTCATGAGTTTAGTTTAGTTTCAAGCACTAACTTCTGAGCTTTAACAACTTATGTTGCTTAAAGACCTAAAAGGAAACTGGTTTCTACCATGACCAAGCGAACAATTTGCCATGGTCAAAGCATTTCAGTACCAGAAAACAGTTCAATGATGGATCCAATTAAGATTTAAGTCTTTGAAAGAATATTCCACTGAATTTCTGCACAATCTGTTCTATATCAGCAGATATTACCCCTCCTCCCTCTCACTAAAACGCTGTTTTAAAGAAAAAAAAGGTTTTATTGCACATATATTTCTTTGAAACAGGCTTGTTTTCCAAGTACTTCGTAGAGTTTTATTCACTGCTAACAGAGAAAAGCAAGGTGAATTACTTTTGTCTATACTCCAAGGTCTGCTGGTAATGCAGAAAGGGAGACACAGTGCAGCTGTTTTTAACATACTCTAATACAAACCGATAGTAGAATAACCTTCTTGAAGAAATAAAAGCCCTTCAAACTTCTGAATTACATCAATATAAAATAATGAGCCCAACCATGTACCTGTCAAATGAGTGAAACTGCATGGGAAGAATAGCCTGAGCTTCTCTCTTCAGTGCAGGATCTGGGTAAGGGATTGGATCCGGGCCACATTCTGCAATTTCAACAGGAGCTGCCACAAGACTTTTCAGTATTTCTTTGACATTGATTCCTTTACTTTGGCTGATACTGGATATTGATGATGCAGGTTTCAGAATTTCACTGGGGCTTTCTGTTAAGCTCTCCTGAGATTTCTTCACTTCTGAAGACAAAGTAGACAACAGCTCACTCATAGCATCAGGACCTGTGCTGGTCTCCAAGTCTGTCCCATTCAAAATATTGGGCATCTGTTCATCTCCGATTCCAGAATCTGTATGAGGAATAGAACTTTCCAGCTGAATATCTTCAACCGGTGTTGGTGTTTCTTTATCTTTGATATTTTCTGGAAATACAGTTGGTGTCTCTGCAGCGAAATAGAGATAATGAACAAAATTTAGTTTGATATTTTCCTCTAAAAATGTGATCATAAAGTTTTATATTACAGAAATGTGTTAGAAAGAGCAAAATCATGGTATTTGAAACCTTAAAAACTCATTCTACATACAAAACATTTTACCTTCAACAGCTGTTTGGCATACAGACAGACTTGGAAGAGTGAGCCCAAAATTGCATTATACAAACTCAGTGACATTTAGAAACTACAGTCCACTACTCACAGAGTAATCAGGAAAATACTGCCAGCAGAAACAACATTAAAAATTATAACCTATCAACTGCAGAACTGTATTATTCTTGAGCCTACTAGAAGGGATAATTGCAATCACTTACGCTTTCAGGTTATTGTAAAATTTAGTCTTTTGTATTGCATTCAAAAGAAAACTGCTAGACAATTTGTCTGCTTTGTGTTTTGTTTAAAATGTGTATTACACACGTTTATAGACACATATCATTGCATTGAATACAGATTAATTTATACATGGAGGAAAAAAAGAAGTGTTATTCTTGATTTTTTAGATATCTCTTCTTTTCCCTCAAAAGGTAAAATTCTGTAATTCAGGAAAAATTAATGAACAAAATAAATACAGCTTCATAGAGATAGGCAAGTGAAATCTGTTGAGTTTGGAACATTTCCAGATTGAAAAAGATTCTACAACATCTTGTAACCGAGAAGACCATACCTCTATTAATTACTTCAGTGAAAGACACAAAATCTTTATTAAATAAGAACAATTTGCTATGCATAAACAAAAGTCAGCTAGAGTTGTGAATAACTTATATATTCATACTTTTGGTTATAGAAAAACAAACTGGGGCTGTTTTTATCGACAAAATGTTTTTTTAGCTTACTTTAAAACTACGTTATTTTCATTAGATTACTTGTCTTGATTATAAAATTTAGCTGTCCTATGTATGAAATAGGAACACTCTTTTAATGGCTCTGATAGAGTGGTTTAGATATTATGGGAAATATTTTATAATGTATTTGAATGAAGCTCCATTACCAAATAAAATGTGCTTCTGAAATGTAACTTTAATAACAACCTCATAACTCACTATCAATTTTTTGACGCAGTCAGGTAAAAAAAACTATTTAGCATATGGGCATAAATGTGGGTACATGCATGTGCACATAAAAATCTGTAAGAGATTATTTATGTGTTTGAACTAATGGTCATGTAAACCTCTGCATATGTACAAGTGTTAAGAAAGAAGAGAAGAGGCTTTTAAAAGGATGAAGCAGAATCACCCATTATAATGGAGCATTGTTTTCTTCTTTTAACAACCATAAACACTGAAGCCACTTCCTCCTCCTTTTTCTCTTAAGTGCCTTAAACACATCTTATCAAATAGATATGAACTCTTCTTTGAGAAGCAGGAAGTAGAAACTGGATTTATGAGCTGCATCAAATGCATTTAGCATCTGCCAGGTCAGGAAGCAGAAAGATCCGTATCTACTTAGTACTGCCTATATTTGGCATAGAAAGACATCTGATCCACACGATCTAATGAATTTTCTGCTTGTCTCTTTAAGGGAAGAGGGGAAGGGAAAGGAAGGGAAGATTAGCACTGGACAGCCAGTAAAGGAGGTTGTTGCCCATGAAATGTATGGTGAATAAAATGGCATAAGGCTCTATTATTATGTAAATGAAAAGAGGGCACTGAAAAAAGATGATGGCCCACTACACAGAGAAGTTAGGTTACACCCAACCTCAATTTTCATTAAGGTCAACAGTGCTGAAGAGAAAAGTAAAGACAGAAAACCTGATAGAAATACAGTTGTGGAAAGTTAACTACCTTGAGTAAACCAGAAAAAGATTTTAACACATTAAAATCTGTTACAATGAACTGACTCCAAGCCAGTTTTGAAAGAAACATCCATGATACTACTGGTCTAGTAGCAGGCACTTTTGCTGAACAGATGACTGGAGATAGTAACACATGACTGGAGAAAAACATAAAAGGTTTCTCTTTTTAAGAGATAGCAAAAAAAAAAAAAATCTGGACAACTGCAAACCTTCATCAGAAAGATTTCAGGATTTATTTTGGAGTAAAGAATAGTAATAGAAAACTAGGAGATGGCTTTCTTAAAAGAGCTTTTTAAATACTTATAGTTCAGAGAAAGTAAGGATCAATGCAGTAAACCCAGTAAAGCTGGGGTTGTCACAACAGATTGTAATTTAGTCAGGAGACCCTGGAAATAATTAGAATGTAGGAAAAGAAACTGGCTAAGAAGGAGCCATCATTACTCTCAAAAGAAAAGAAAAACCCATCAGACTGAGAGAAACTACTGTGGAATCTATTTTGTCCAAATTTTTAACAAAGATTTCAGGTAGAAACATCGTGGTGAAATTTGCTGATGACAAAATTAAGAGGTACAACTGACGGTCACAGAAGCACAATTTTAACTGTAATGCCATCTGTATATGGCAGAACTGAAGATTACATTTAATTGTGAAAAGTTTTGTATCTAGTGAAGATTACAGAGCTTCCCATTATAACTGGAATTCATCTTTGCAAATGACTGAAGAGAAGGAGTTGGCCACATCAATGACTGGGTAACTATTTGGTTACCAATATAATACTCTCACGGAAAAGGCTAATGTGGCTCCAAACTTTATTGAATAAATAGTTCCTGCAACAGCTAAACATTAACAGCATTAGAGAAGGCTCTGGAAGGATTCATTATGAAATACTGTGTAGGCATTTATATTTGAGAAATGTGGAAGTGCCACTATGGAGATACATAGTGACTACTGTTGCAGAAAAGAGTTTGGCGGACATAGCCTGGCCAAACTAATAGTGAGAAGTTATACAACAGCTATCATAAGCTATAGATGAAAACCCTAAAAAAAAAAGAAAAAAGAAAAAAAGGGAATGGCAGGGCTGGCATGAGAAAAACTTTGCAAACTCACCACGAACAAATTTTAGTTTGGAAAGTGACAGTCATCAATATATAAATAAGGTTATGGAAAAGCTTTCCAATCAGTGTAGCAAGTTAAAAAAATAGAACTAATTTTGAGATGCTATAAATAGGACTGTACTTAATTACACAGCAGGTGACTTGCAAACCTTTGTTCCCAAATGAAAATAAAATGCTGGGAGACCTGCATCATTTGACACTAAAAATAGAAGTAGAATTATATTTATGGACATAAAATTTCAATATGACATACTATAAAGTACAGAATGCTAATTGAAAGGTTTTAGGGCAAAAATATCAAATAGAGTTATTCTATATTCAGGCAATTGTATGGATACTTGATTTCCACAAAAATCAGATTTGTATCTTTACTCTACTTGCTGAGTTTCCAATAGCTAATACAAATATGCTGCACTAAGCCAATTCAGGTCAGTCTAATTTATCATTATGAATAACAATATCTAAAAACTACTAAGTTGAGTGCATTAACTCTAATTTTTAAAACATCAAACAAGGTAAATGAATAAGGGTTTAAAAGGTTTAATTTACTTCTTGTCTTAAGAAAAAATAAATTCAGAACTGATAAGATTCTTAACTGCCTTTCAGATACAAATCCTAGCAAATTTGGATATGTTAATTACACATAAATATGGCTGAAAAGATGTATTATAAGACCTTCTTAATCAGCATTATTATTACTAGCATTATTTCAGGTAAATGATAAACTTCTTAGCATATGTCACAAAACCTGACCAGTTTTAGTTATAAAACTGCATATCCATAAGTTTGTTCCATATTTTTTACACCATGTCCTAGCACTTCTGTTGCCTTCTGAATGCAGAAATAAATACTGCTCATAAAGTGATTTAGAAAAATCTTAAACCAGAAACGTCTATTCTTTTATAAAAATCCCAAGTACTTAAAGCAAGGGAGCAAAATGGTAAACATGAACAGAAGCAAAGCTGCAACTGATTGCATCTGTCCATGTTCTAACACTGTGACAGTAAGACACTAAATTTTCAGCAAACCTCATCAGTTTTCTACAGCACAAGGCCATGTCAGTAGACAAAGCAGAATCATTACTAGATCTAGTGATCTTAACCTTGTCAGAAACAGGCAGTTGGAAGCCAGATGCCTGCTTCTTACTGTTTTTCATTCTAACTAATGAGTTCATCTACTACATTATGGGAAAAATATGGGCCTAAGTTAACTAAATGACATATTGTATATCTGGTGACCTCATCCGTCACACTCCTTCCCTAAAATATCTTGTTTGCTTGTGATTTATGAAGTGTATTGTAATTGTTTTAACCTACTGAGTTACCTAAATAGCTCTTGCACTGCTTCCATATGGCTAAAAAATACAACCCATACTCCCCCTGTATATTAACCTAATAATGAGCCATTTCATATGTAAGATAAACACACACAATTTTGCCATCATAAAAAATGATGGTACAAATCACACTTTTAATATTTATTTACTTTTAAAAGATAGAAAACTTAATTGTGATCTTCTTGTCTTTTTCATATTGTTAAACCTCCCTTCTAGATAAAAATATGCTGAAATTTTTCAAAAGTAAGATGAATGAAAATTATTTTTTAAAATCGCTTACAATATGGCTGAAAAAATATTGGGAAGTAATACTATCCCAAATCATTGTCATATTTCTGCTGTAAGAAACAGAGAAACATTTGGCAGTGGAAGGCTTTGGCCAATCTTGATAGAGGACTTGCTACCACCTTTGTCTGCATTTGCACTGAAAAATTTATGAGTTGTTCTCTGCATAGCCATCTTAAAGCACTGGTGATAAAGTTAATAGCTGCCTTTCATAAATCCTTTTTAGATCTCTACAGACTTTCAGAAATAGCACCCTACAAGCTGAAAATGCTTTCATTCCAAGTAGGCAGTGGTATTACAGCTTCCTTCATAGGTGGAAGAGTCAACTAATCAATTCATAAAGTCTAGGCCATAAAGACGGTGTGGAAAAATTCTCTCCCACAACATCAGTCCTCTAATTTTCATGTGTAAGAAGCAGCACAATTAAACTAAGATGAGAAACTTAAGTATGGGAACAGAATCAAAGAGTAATAAGGGTATGAAAAGTACATTGAGAGAAACAAGAACGGACTTGCAATAGAAACTTTGCTGGAGGTTGAGGCACAACAGTGAGAAGAATCCCCCTAAAAGAAGCATTAAGATTGCTGCTACTCAGGACCTTCTCTTCTGTTGGCATTTCTATTTCTCTGTGAAAGCTATACACAGACCAGAGTAAAAATTTCCCTTATAGTGATCCTGATCATGGCCCAGCCATGTAGACTCTACTCATTTTGGCAGCTTGGCTGGTATTAATCTTCATATAACTATGCATTAATAGGCAATTTGGTCATGTCCCACTAACAGACTTCATGAGGTTCTGTTATTAGAACACGTTAGGCACGTTATTATGTTAGGCAAAGCAACATCAACACTGACAACAGAACTCATTTGCTGTTCTACAATTCATTTAAACAAGTTTATTTGTAAATTGTATTATTAAGATGTGAGGGAAAAGAGCCTGGCTTAAGGTTACAATTTTCCATTCTTTCACTATCAGTCTTTTATCTACAAAAACATTGGATAAATGCAGCCTGCATTTAGCCTGCATCTGTTATTTAGCTAACACATTTATCCAGGTTTCTGAAATTCCTGCCAGACCAAACACTGTCCCTTTCCTTCCACAAGGACAGCAATGCAACAGTGCAGATTCAGTTGTCTAACAGCATGCCAGCATGCTGTTACATGTGCACAAGATAAATGGGAAGTAGAGAATATGCCATGGCAGCTTCTGGCTGGCAAGAAGAAAAGCCACAAGCAGGATACCTCAGGGATCCGATATGTGTGGCTGAGGGCAGAAGAAACACAGCTGAAAATGAGGGGACTCAGGAAGGTCAGATAGGAAATACTCTTGGAGTTGGTTGGCAATTGGAAGTGCACAGATCTTGGTACAGGAGATTTAAGACAGAGGGTTGGGAATTTTCCATTTAGACAGAGTGGATTTGTGAAGAAAAGAGATGTAGCTGTCAACCAGAAAAAGCAGAGAGGTACTGAAATGGGAGAGGAATAAAGCAGGGGAGACTTGGAGTGGGGAAATCAAGATTGGGAAGTGATTGAAGAGGACAATTATCATCAGCCCCTATTCACAGATGGACACGTGTAAGTGCATGTCTTCCCTTTTTGTTCACGGGAAATTTCTTCTATGTGTTCAAATTCCTCAAAAGTCTTATCATTTGTTTCTTTTCTTGCAGTCACTGAGGCCGGCACACAGGGCAGTTCTTTCTACCCTGACCACAGAAAGGACATTGAAAGAGCCGTTTATGGCAGATGCAACCTCGTGATCTGCTGAGGCAATGTCTTTAATCTTCTTCATATTTAGAATGTCTTAATTCTTCTTCACTAATCAAAGGTCTTTCACTCAGTGTTTGATGGATAAGACATCAGTCTGATTGATTATCTGGCTGCCAAACAAAATGTCAGCAGTCTAAAACCAAAGCATTACCAAGATTTTAACTAAAAGATACTAAAAAAAACAATAAAAAAGAAAAGACCATGAGAAGTCATATTAAAGAAATATTAGCTTTAGAGCAAACCAGGCATTTACATTTTGAAGCAAAACTGAAATAGAAATTAGGAACAATATGGTAATACGATTTCTTTTTTTTATAGGTGAATTTCCCTGTTTTTTTAATTTTATATTTTTATTCATTTATTTTGTATTGTGTAAACTCAAACCCAGAAAATTTAAAAAACAAATTATTTTAGAGGTACCTATGATAATATCTGTATTTCTGATGCATGCTGAGAAAGAAAGTGGTTTTGTAATTAGACATTTCTTAGAAAAGAAATTTTAAAATCTCTCATATAGGTTACAGCATCCAGCAAAAAAAGTTAACAGTGGAGCACAGAGTATATTCCATACAGACAATGAAACTTATATTAAAACATTTTGGTTTAATCACTACTTTAAAAAAAAAATAAATGTTTTTAAAAAAACTTTTAAAACATCTGTAATTTGTACAAACAAATGAAAAAAAATACTGATGTTACTTACAAAAATCCCTATTACAACTGCTTCATGCATACATAATGACTGATCAATTAATAATGAAATATATGTGCAAACATCTATGATGCCTTAAGTAGCTGGTAAAGGGCAATAAATAATAGATTAAGATGTATTCATTACTATCTCATGATCTTCAAATGCATGTCTTTTCAGATGTAGTTGGAATAAGGAGCATATGTTTCATCAGAAGAGCAGTATGATTACTTTGAGCAGCAGGCAGAAATTCAATAGAATTGGAATTTTATGATAATCATGATTATTACCCATGTTCCTTATTGCATTCTCCTTTCTTGGTAACATATATACAACTAGATTTTGAGGAGATGGAGATAGACATGAGTTTTGTCAGCACTTCCTGAGGCAAAAAATATTTTCACCGACAATGGAAATTATTCCTTTAGCCCACTTTGCATACTTAGGCTGTTATCCCTATGCAAAATAGTTTAAAAATAGTCTGGAAATCTCTGTGCTACTACATTAGAAATACAAACAACAATGTAGCAATGTAATTCCCAGAGTACTATATACCTAGGAGACCTGAGAAACTAGATACTTGTCTTCAAAGAGAAAGCTGTTTCTGCAACCTTTTAATATAGTTCATTCTGTCAAGAAAAATAAATCAATAGCTTCCAGTCCATCTTCACCACATACCTTTAAGAAATCTATTAATTTACAGTGCTTTGGGAAAAATACAGGCAGTGATAGCAAGGGAGTGGAAAAACCAATCAATTTTTGATAGAAATTTCTGATAACCTACATACTGATTTGCTTCACACAATGTATTATAAGCTGAATTTCACTGTTGCCATGCTTTCATTCCTGAAACACTCCTGAATAAATATCAATTTGGAAACATCAATTTTCAACTGAGAATACCTATTCATTACTTGGTTAACATTAATTGTGTTCACAGTAATTAATAGGATGACAGCTGAAGTGTAAAAAGGAAAAAAAAAAAGAAAGATTCACATTTTCTGCTCTTGGAGATGTGGAAACACTGTTGAGAGGAACAGTCCAATAAACCTTCAAGGTAAGCAAGGACAGCTTCAAGAGCAACCAGCAGTGAAAAAACTCATTTCAAGTGATCCTGACCACTATAGCGAAATCTACTTGAAATCTACTTGAAATTGGTAGCTGTAATTTGAAGAGGTTACTCGGTTTTACATGGTAAGGCTTATTAGCTGTTATTAACAGAAGATACCATGCTCTACTATATTTCCTCTTATTCTGATGAAATAATGAGGTATTTCTGTCTCAAAATATGTACTGATTACCCTCTGCCTGGTAAGAGAAAGGGCTGCTCAGTTTTTCTGTCTCTAGTTCCATATCTTCCAGACATAGAGATATTTTCATACCAATTTTGGGAAAATATCTTTATCTAAGCAGAGAAATCAACAGATAACAAACCAGTATTTTCTACACTATTCCAATTGCTCTCATTTCAGAAGTTAAAATTTTGTCATTTTATTTTAAGTTTACAAGGGTAGTTCTTGCTAACCCATAAATGGACATTAATGATGTCGTGACCAACACAGTTATATCTATGAACATATATGTAAAAAATTATAGATGGGGATGTTACTAAGACACATGATGTCATTATTGGATTAAGTCCTTGACATCAAAGAATTTGATTCCAGCTTTTGTTGTAAACCACTGTTTGTGCCTGGAGTTTGGTGAAGCCATGTCACAGGAGTCAGGATTGATCTCACCAAGACAGAGGTCTACAATGACAGCTAGAATGAATGAAGAAAGATAGGCATTTCTAGCGACCAGTAGATCTCAAAGCAGGTCAGATGAACTGTACCCTAAACATGCCCTAACCTCTCTTCACCTATTTTTAAGGGAGATGAAGATGACTAGCTGAAATATTGATTTCCTACTAATATTTTCCAGAAAGTAGAACTCATGCATGACTGAAGATTTTGAGACAAAACCCTGAAAATCCAGTACAGAGGTCAATAATTTTTAATGCTATTCTCATCTTTACTAAATCCCCACATTTTATTTATTTAATTAAATTTTAATTTAATAATAATTTATTTAATAATTCTTTGGTATTATGAACAGGAAGAAGCAAGTCTGCAGCATTTACTTTTGTAGTAAATTCTGTGTTTCTCAGACATCCTTCAGACGCAAGAGAAAAGTTCTGATCTGCCATTTCCCTTGAGGCTCTGGTAGTGAATTACTTCAAAGTATAATGCTATATATGACCTAAATTGAAGAGAGAGAATTCGCTCTCAGTTTTGCAAGATCTGCTTTGTCTGACTACACACTGACTAATTTAGAAGTACTGAAGACCCTTTAAAGTTATTGGAAACAAGGAGAAACATAAGCACTTTCAACAAACTTATGATAAGAGCAAGTCTACAGATACAGACATATTTTTCTCTCCCCATGGATCAGGTTACAAAGGAAAAAAATACAGAGGTATAGAATGTTATAAAGAAATAAATATTTTTATTGTTAAATGGTAGCCATGGACACTACTGTAAATAGTTTTTCCTTCCTGGGTATGACCTTTTTCCTTCAAGCACCACAAGATAACACCTAGCTTATGAGCAGTATCTGAATAATAGTAAAAAAAACATTATTTTGCCATCTACAAACATTTTTAAGTAAGGCTAGAATATATTTCCCTGCAAAATATATTTTAAGGTCTTTTTTTTCATATACAGTAATTTCATATACAGTATACTTTTATTCATATACAGTAATATCAACAAAGAAGGCAAAGTTTAATATTTTTTATTATGATAATGGAAGAGTTTCATATCAAATAAAATGATGTTAAAATTCTTATAACCCACACTTGACACCAGCTGCAGTTACTCATAGGAAGCATTTGCTGATCACAAACTGTAATGTACCTGAGACAAGGAGGGTCTCCCACAGATTTAAATAGATTTTAACTAAAGATATTGTCTCATGTAAAGGAAAAAAAAATTAAGAGTATCACTAAGAACAAAATCATTATCTTAAATACTGGTAATATACCTAATTCTATCTTACATTTTCCCTGGTAAGTTTTCTGGTAACATAATTAGATTCTACTAAAAGTGGAGAAAGGGTTTTATTTTAAGGAGTCAATACCTCTTCTTGCATTCATAGAGATGTTATCCTGTACAGTTCTAACAGTTATGACACAATTTGCTTGATAAACAAGGAATAAATTCTTTATATCCATCTAGTGTCATATGGAATGACTAAAACATGTCTTCACTTCCAGATAACAACTAAATTTCTATCAATTTTTTAATAAGTAGGCATTTGCTTTAAAAATGTGTTGCTAATTTTAAAGGCTATATTAATTAAATCACTCTGTATTAAGTAAAAATACCTTAAAATTTAAAATTATATCCAAAATTAAATTTGCTGCCAACATCTGAAAGCAAGTCAGGTCCCTAAAAAGAAAACAATTGGCTTATCCACTGGAATGAAAGATTCTCTTGAAATGACAAAATATGTTTTGACTTCTGGCCTTTTCTGACAGCATTTGCAATTTTTTTCATTTAACTTTTTGCTGATGTTCAAAACTGAGGAACTGTATTCACAATATAAAAAGTGGAATTATTTTTCCTCCAATGGGTGAAGCTGTAAAGAATATGAGACTGAGACCTGAGAGAGTTAAAACCCTTAAGGATCTGATGATATCAACAAATAAAATAACCAACCACAGATAACATTTCCTTTACTGAATAATTTATTTTTAAAGCCAAACCACTTTTCTTTGTAATCTACTCGTGCTTTCAGTGTAGCTCTATTGAACTATTTCAAAATGAAAACTATTTTACTTGAACTCAAGGTAAAACAAGTACAATAGATAATAATAT